>ML996247.1:0-81432 GCA_010093805.1 Polyplosphaeria fusca
TGTATCTCTGCATGGGAAAGGTGCTGCTTGTACGCTTCTTCTGCTGCTCCTTTCCTGAAGCTGTGGCCCAGGTATCCAGAGGAGTTGATGCCCAGTCTCGTAAGGCGGGCAGTGAGGAAGTTGAGAACCCGGTCGCGCGTGAAAGCACCATTGTTGAAGCGGAAAGATCCCGTTTCGCAAGGATCGTCACGGCGCTGTATTTATCGACCCCGTTATTCTGCCTCTGTCAGGCTGACGCTGCAGCAGGCTGGCAAACCATCGAAACCGCAGCGACCGTCTAAAGCATCCGCCCATGGTCTCAAGGTCGTGGCCAAAGGAGAGCAGCCGGTGGTGGAGTAAGCCGTCCGCAGCATCACAAGAGCCTCGCACTGACATTGCCCAGCATTGTTGCTGTCCATGGCTTGAACGGGCACCGCGACAACACCTGGACGGCAGCGAACGGCACCCACTGGCTCCGCGATCTCTTACCAAAAGACATCCCAAATGCGCGCATATTCTGCTGGGGACACGATGCGAATACGCATGGTAGCCGCGTTAGCTGCCAATACCTATATGACCATGCGAGGTCGTTGGTTTCGGATCTTTGCCTTAAGAGAAGGCTCACAAACGTAGAACAGAAAGCTGCAGTTTGTTGGACGCTCTTCTAATGCTGGCAGTCAACGCGACGGCCGATCATCTTCGTGGCACATAGTCTGGGGGGGGGGGGGGGGGGTTATCGTGAAAAGCGTCAGCCTCGTGCTTCTCTGTTGTGTTCGGAGCTGACAGAGCCAGGCCCTCATCCACTCGGACGCGGCGCGGAAGGGAGCACTAGAAGAACACTAGTCGATCAAGACGTCAACATACGGGATCATGTTCATGGGCATACTGCATTCAATTTTCAAGGACTTGATGCCTTAGATCCATAAGGTAATGTGGTCTCTTCTTCGTGGTGCAGAACGTTAGTGGAAAAACACTGTCAGCAATTAAGTTAGATACTTACATCAGTGTCACTGGTGGGTTCTAATCCCCGCCACTCATGATGGGGTTGTTGAGAATCTGCCACTATCGTACTTATAGCGGAAGCGGATGATGCACGAAAACTGATACTGATTTCGGTTTGAAGAGAAGAGCTAGTAGCATTTAATATTATTGAGTGCCTTCTCAACCTCAAGTGTCTGGAGGCAGGCGCCGCTGCTGGCATCCCAGATCTTGACTGAGCTGTCGTTTGACGCTGAAGCCAGCCGGGCTGAGTCGTGCGAGAAGACTACCTAACTTTAGTGAACGTAACTACCCTGACCCTCTAGCATCTGGAGGCACGCGCTCCATTTTGATGGCACAGACGGTTGTATAGTGATTCATTCATGGTCTTCGTGTCTAAAAGGCCCTCTTATCAGCAGGGTTCGCAACGGGAGGGTTTCCATGTCCCGGGATTGATTCCCGGGAAATAGCCAAGGATTATGTAATTTGCTAGCAAATCTGTACGGCACTACCATTGGGCGCAGCTTTTGTGGGGCTCTTGACGTCTAATATCAAAATCGGCGGGTCATGTACGATAGAGGAAAAGTCGCGAGTTCGATTCCAGCCTATAACACTATATATATACCCTATTTTCACTATCTGAATCAGGATCTGATGAGCAGTATACTATAGGCCCGCCATGAAAGGTATCTGGGAGCTGTACGCGCTGGATATTGCCGTCGCCAACGCGTAGGCCCCCGCCAAATTGAGATTGAGATTGAGATTGAGGCTGGGATGGAGGCTGGGATGGAGATTTGGAGCTCTCTAACATCTTCAAGGATTGCTGGGTCGACGGGAAGGTCCGGTAACAATTCGAGGTAACCACTTGACGGCTGATCCTGGGTCTCTAACCGTCTAGATTTTTTTGTGGATGGATTCTGCGTATTTGCTTTGCGTTTTTGCGCCCTAATTTCGCGTTGCAAAGGCATGGTTGAGGTGTTGTATTGCACTGTTGATAATTTGGGTGACCGCGACGTCGAGGGCGACGTTGACCTGTGATACTTGGCGTGCCCCTCGGGGCCCACCCACCTGCGACACCAGAAGTCAACTAATCGGAGGCCTCAATTCGCCATCAAACCTAGCCAATCGGGTAAGGTTCCGAGCTTCAAAGTATCCGGGAGGGAATCCGGGATATGGGAGGGACAGAATCCGGGAAATTGCTTGGCGGGATCCCTCCCGCTGCGAACCCTGCTTATCAGGCTGCGGACTAGACTAAATAGAAGTGCAGACACATATATATGCCTGAAGAGGACGTTTCTCTATCGCTAGCTTGTGAAACATCATGGATCGGTTCATTTATTATAGCGTATAGGTCGCTACGCTGTGTCTGGCCTAGTTTGACAAGATCAAATCCTCCAGTATAACATGCCACATGTAGCATTAGGTTTCTTTCCTTATCATTATGACACCACAGGACCGAGTTGAGACACATCTCCGATGCATGGAAAGCTTCCAATTGGCACGTTGTTAGATGGTTCCGTGATAATGGCATCCACCAGCGCTCTATCGAGATCTGCATGGCCAAAAACGATCAGGACATCTTTTTCAACCTCTTCCAACACCGCATGTCGTGCCAACAAGGCTAGTACCGTGGAACGACCTAGATTAACACCGACCACAGCAAACCGATCTCGAGTCCAGTTGACAGATGACATTGAGAACTGGCAGCTCACCATGGCTGCAAGAAGCACTATGGTGCGCAGCAATTTTGGCGGCCATGCTTCTTTCATCTCGCTCCTGAACGAATACCAGTTGCCAGTCATTTCAGGGTCATGAGCGGAAGGATCCAGCGAGCCCCAGAAGTTCGACAAAACCCTGCGGGCCTGCGGCAGGAGCCACTCATCCGACAGCATTTGTGCCTCAGCCTTTGCCAACTCCCTCTCATAGGCGGCCATAATCCCTTTAATGTAGTCTGACTGGTCTTCAGGTGCAAAATTTTCTCTGTAAGCCTCTAGCATTCGCCTTGGCATCTCATCCAGATTTTTCTCTGGCCATGAGCCGAACTGGCACAATTCTCCTCTTTGCGAGGCCGTCCATATGGTCCGTGATGCCATCATGCTGGTCTGCACAAGATCTAAGACTGTTTCCGCGTTGCTGAAGAAGTCATCAGCGAGAATGTGGGCCTTGACGGGAATGGATAGCTGTTCCAGACGGGAGGTATGAGCTACATTCTCAGATGAGCTTTCACTTCTAAAGAGCTTAAGGAAGTCTCCAAGAGAGCTAGGCTCCGGGACATTTGCAGAAGGCAAACGGGCGTCCCCCCCGTTCTCGGGTAACGGTGGATTTATCATGCCGCGGAGAAAGCGATATCTCAGGTTGTGTCCATGAGCCAGCGCCTGTGCCTGTAGGTCGGCAAATATATCGTCAAAGGTCATTGCCGCCGCAGCTTTGGGGTAATGATACCATTGAAACTGAGACATAGTTGCAAAGACATAGTCCCTTGACATGGTTGCTGCTCGAGTTGAGTACAGGTGGTCGCGCCAGAAGCCACTCGAATACAACGTTTCATCAGGCGTCGGAAGCTGAAGAGGGCCACGCGTCACCGTCCCCTCAAATATGTAGGCGATAATAAACTGCACTGCATTCAGACCGTTGACAGAGAAAGAAGCCGCCACATCCTTGACGGCTTCGAGAATCTTGAGAATATTATTCCTCGGATGAAATGGGTCTTTTTTCTGGCTCAACGTGTCAGGCTTGACATTTTGACCTGGGTTTCAAGTTAGTAAAGTCGCACATATAAGAGTAGTTGAGACACAACCCTTTGATACGGAAACGAATTCTATCGTGTGCGATAGGAGACATTCTTGCAGTGTCCACAAACGCTGAAGATACGCTTCCTCAACCAGACAGCCGTCGTGTTCCTCTACGACATGCAACGCGATGGCCTGGAGCAACTCGTCTAGGCCTAGGGAGCCCGTCGCAGCCCTACTACAGCAGGCATACAAGCCGTCACACTCTCGGACAGCGAGTGTCTTTTTCGCGTCCCGGAAGATTGCGGGAATGACTTGGACTGTCGCAATAACTTCGGCATTGTCCCGCTGGTTAACGGTCAGGGTGTCCATCCAAAAGGGCATGTCGCCGACGAGCTTCGGGAGTTCCTGGGATACAAATTTGGCTTTCTGCTCCGAGATCTTAGCTTCGCGCCCGATGATGGGAACGTAGCGCCATGAGATGTCGCCCCAGACGTGCGAGATTGCAATGTATTGGAGCTGTTTTGTGCGGGCATTGAACAGCTCGAAGCCGCCATTCTTGAATCGTGCGAACTGAACCAAGGGCCCTGCGCGATCCATACCGTCCGTGACAGCTTGGAAGAACAATAGGAAGCAATCGGGTTTCGAATGGGCGATGTACGATAGACTAACTGTCATCTCCTTCTGGAGGTGACAGAGGTTGCAAACGACCGGCTCGCTGGTGCCTGAGGTCTGGCTGCACAGCCGAAATCTTGGCGTAACGAGGCTGAAGAAGAATCACACGACTTTAACGGTCCAAAGCAGCAAGTTATTGAGAAAGGCTCGATACGTTACATAGAAACCACTGATCAGAGAGACACGACTGCAACATTGGAGGATTCGCCGCTTCCACAAAGTTCAAGTCATGATGCCAGAGAGTACAGTAAGACTCTCGAAGCACTGCAGAGTCTTTACGCAGCAATGCAGCGCCTAGCACCACAGGGCGTACCTCTCCTTTCATCTGCACATCCCATATCACGGTTTCTCCCTCGGACAGGACCCCTTCAGGGAACGCCTCAACAGAACACAGTCACGGCATCCGCGAACAAGTCCAAGGTGGTCAAAA
Source organism: Polyplosphaeria fusca (assembly GCA_010093805.1). Lineage (NCBI taxonomy): Eukaryota > Fungi > Ascomycota > Dothideomycetes > Pleosporales > Tetraplosphaeriaceae > Polyplosphaeria > Polyplosphaeria fusca. Next base: position 4,792 of record ML996247.1, read on the forward strand.
GAACAAATTCTACGTATTGGAAGCGAAGTAGCAAGCTCCGAGAGATTAGCTTCAGGCCTCGCCTGCAAAGATATCTTGAACAGCAGCTTTGCGATTCCGAGAGGGATATAATCAACATTTTGGCGCGGTTCGGGACAATTAATCGCCTAAATACAGTCGAAAGATTCAACACAGATCCAGATGGTGTGTTTGCAGACTTAACATCTCGCACAATGTTGAAGAAGTTTACTGCTAGGGTTCGGATGCAGGGAGCCTACTACTGGGCAATTGCACGCGACAGGAGAACCGAGCCAGAGATTGGTGCAGACTTGCTTGTAGTGCCTCCAGTACTGTTGGAATGGGTCTACGATCTCGCCGATAACGTGGACTAATGGTTGCTGAAGCTCACGAGGAATTTTAGCTTCAGGGTTGGGCGCTCGAACAATAGTCTTACGTTACCGTTTATATATAGAGACTTGATTATTCTTTTCTATAAGTAATTAAATCCGCAACGAATTTTCCCGCCGCGCTAAGCGCCATGGACGCTTTCGTCACATATCTGATCCAGGGTTCGCAACGGGCGGGCCTCCCGTCCCGGGAAATAGCCAAGGATTATGTAACTTGCTAGTAAAAATAAGTAAGACCGCCATCTGTTTCAGCTATATGCTTGGCTCGGCGTCAAATATCAATCACTGAGGGGAAACACCCCGAGTTCGAATCCACCTGCAATACTACAATCCATCAACCATCTGAAAACGGATCTGACTGAGCTTGTACGGGTGCCCCGTAGAAGCTTTCCTGTAGGCTGCGTTGAGTATCGCCATACTGGGTATTCCCTTGGGTATCCCCATCGCCGCCAGCGCCAATTGAGCTCTCAATTGAGCAATTGATATTGTTGACGGCGCCAATTGTAACAAGGCCCTCCCTGATCCAATTGCTCGTACAAAGTGTTGCCTCTGATGTATCCTCAAGTACGCGATTACGTAGGTCCGATATGACAAGCTTAGCCTGACTAAAGGTCCTCTCAGGCTCGGCACTCATGGCAGGGATTGCGTAAATATCAATTGCCATACGAGCGAGCCTTGGGTACCGTTTTTGTATGGAAGGTGTTCGCCAGTATTGATTTGGTGATATATTGAAGCCCTCACAGTATGTCCTCAGGTATCAGGGGGGGCGTAGAGGGCGTAGGTATGCTGTTTTCCTCTGAAATCGTAGGTTCGACTGGAGGGTCAGGTAACAATTCCAGGAAACCACTTGACGGCATGTCCTGGCCACCTAATTGAGCCGATTTCTCGTAGAATAATTCTGCGAGGTTGTTTTACGTTTCCCCAGCCTGGGCGTGTGTTGAGAGGCCTTGAATGGCATATTGTATCGCACTGTTGAGGTTGTTGTTGACGGCGGCGTCATCGACGTCGAAGGGTGACGTTGAACATGAGATACTTGGCAAGGTGGAGCTCGCCAGGGGCCTCCCCGGCATGGGAATCTCCGGCTGATAAAAACACTTACGATTGCCTAGTTAGGTATAATTGAAACATGATACGCCTCAGATTTGATCCCGGGCCTCCCGGGAGGGCTGATGGGCTGGACTGCCCGTTGCGAACCCTGATCTGATCGCAGAGCCACTCAGCCCAAATGTCAAGATTCCGTGTGGTGTGAATAAGCTCTGTAGTTACGCAGACGCTACTATATACGTCATCTCCGTAAACTAGATCATTAGTTCCCGCCACTTTCGACCTGCAGTGAGGAACTGTTGCGGCAACTCTGTGAACTTCGAATGGCCTTACCAACGTGACATTGAGGTCTGCATTGAACAGTGCCAGGATTGCTTTATTCGCAGCAAGCAGCTCCCCACCCTTCTTCCTTCTCCTTCTACAAGAATTCTCGTTTGGTAGTGAGTGAGATCACGGCGACCAGAGACTCTATGGTGTGATCTCTGCTAAAAAGTCTCAGCTGAGCCACCGCCTCGGTGGACTCCCGAATCTCAATTTCGATCAAACGCGATTTCGAAGGAGATTATTCATCAGCTACTTCGCTGCCTTCACCGATTTGACTGCCATGATCGAGTTCGCTTTCGGCGTCGAATATGCGCTCGTTGGTCGTCTAATAAGCGCAGCTGCATGATTAATTGATGAGAATGTTGTAATGTTAGCTTTGAAAGGTGTAAGAACAAAAAAGAGGAGAAGGAATGAAGTCAGGAAAAAGACCAGAGGTCAATTTGAGCTGCTCGTGACGCTTAATCTAGAGTGGCACCTCACCTCAATCGATACCGAGCGCGAGCGCACTGAGGTGGGTTGCCGGCTGCCACAAGTAAGATAGACAGTGGACAATTCAATAACAGAGTAATGCACGTCGCAGGACAGACTGCATGCGTCGTATTCCGCAAGAAAGATAGTACACAATGACGATAGTGCACAGTGGGCGGATTATACCTGACGCTGATTGGCTGGGTGCAACATTGCGCCGAGGCCGTGAGACGCTTGTGATCCGACAACGCCGATGGAATTCAACCCCAGCCTTGCCAAACGCGAGACAGCAGCAGAATTTAGTAACGGAAGTAATCTTCATTGGCTGGGATCTTGTGCAATGCTGGATGAGCAACGTCAAAGGGGATGGATGTTTGGCGGCGCCGTTGTGGCGGGGTCGGCAGCATGTCGCCGATGAGTAAATAGGAAGGAAGCCCCAGAGGGACGCTGCGAGACGTAATTCATCCTCTTGAGGGGCGATGCCATACTAATACTCCTCATTTTGTGACGGGCTCAGAAGCTCTGCTGGAGACTCCACTAGGTTTATATGCTTCAACATGGACCTAGCGAACAGCATCCCAATGACCTGCAACGGCCGTCATGGCAACGAACTTCGTATTGAGCGACATGGAATTAGATTCAGATGTGGAGAATTTCAGGTAGGATCGAGGTCGGAAAGTGAAGGAGTGGTTGAGAGATCACTAGGTATGTCAAAGAGTTTCCTGAAACCAAAGCGCTGCTGACTTCATTAGAGGAAACCATTGGAAATTAATTCAATATTTATTTTTATCATTCCTGCTACAACATCCATCTGCTTGCATCTTCTCGTACAAATACACAAAGGAAGGCTCGATCAAGTTGAGGTCACTCGTCGTCATCGTAACATCAATGGGCATGCATCGCTCAGACGAGACTGGCTCTAGCCATGTCATGTCTGTGCCGGATCCTGATCTGATTCCGAATTCGAGTACAGAGCATGAGCACTGCAACTGTGATTAGGAAGACGCCTCCAATCTTCGCGCTACGCCAAATCTCGTCAGGAAGGAAAGGCACACTGGCACCTGCCACTCGTAAGTCACGGACCACGCATAACATAGGGAAGCAACGACATACAGCGAGAAGCAGTCATCCACGTCACCGACGACGCGGACAAATAACGCAATCGACACTGGTCTGGTCAGTATGTAGCCACACCCTGTTGGTTTAGTACTGACCTCCAAAGCCAAGCGGAGGCGATTGATCTCCCACATCAACAGCAAGTGCAGTCGCCATATGCTTCCCTGAGGTCGCATGCCGAGGCCGACCGCGAAGACCATCGATAGTCTTGTCGTGTCAGACATGGGTAACAGCAACGTCAATGTCTTGCTAGTCGTCCATAGAAGGGCGAGCAGGATGAGGAAGAATAGTTCAGCCGCAACATTCGCAAGTCTCGTCTCCGATGGGGTAGCTCCCAAGACGGCAACTGTGACACATCCAATCACTGTAAGGTACAGCGACGCTTTTTCGACTTCAAGCTGCCACATTAACCCCAGGAGAACCGGAACCAGGATCGCCCATAGGACATGGATGCCCAATACATCATGAAGCGCAAGGACATGCCTTCCTTGTAGGGCATACCCGACGACGATAGCTGTGTAGACACAGAGCCCTGTAGTCATCCACAAGACTACCTTGTCTTCTCCAATGTTGTTCGCGACCGCGAGCATGGCTACTCCAATGAGCCCGTCGCTTTGGTAGATGCCTGCCGTTCGCAGAAGGTCGATGGCCAGCGGAACAGACGCTGCCGCGTGGACGATCAAGCTCCAGATGCTCTCCATGTTTGTGGCGAGCCTGGCCTGCCAAGGTAGTCACTATCGTGTCCGGCCTGATTGTCTCGCGAGGCACTCACTGTCTTAACGGTGGTATGATGGTGTCTGGGATAAGGTATCGAGGTGGGTATGGCGTCGGACGAAGGATGGATCAGAACCTTGACTTGGTTTCGTCAAAGACCTATTGCTGGGTAAGACAACGTATGTAAATCCAGAAGCCTTCGCTGACGCAAAAGCCCAGGTCATCTCGAATCCCTCCGCATCAAGGGAGCTACTCACCAGAAGACCGCACGCGTCTCTCGCAGTAGAAGAAGAGACTGACGTGGCTTGACGAGTGAACCAAAGGTCGGCAGAAGTGAAGCCCAAAGCTGAGTGCTCAGGCAGTGGGGGAACGAGGGGCCTAGGTGTCCTGCCACGAACCGAAAGCACATCGAGAAGGGCGGGCATCGATTTGACCCTGTAAAAGGTCCATCGACTGGCACCAACTTGGAACGAGCTAGACGCATGTCGCCGACTCAAACGTCATCGGATGAACCCCAGCGTGTGGGCGGGAGCGCCATGCTGCCGTCTGGTTGCCGCCATAACCTGGCAGAGGGTCTGTTACTCGCCAGAGCCCACCCGCTCCCCTGACATCCTGGCCACTGCAATCCAGTCTAGCTTCGCAATGGAGGGGTAGCGGCACTGTGTCTCATGCTGGAACCGTCACTGAGCGTTCAAGCGCACCGACCGACCTTACAACAGCCCAATCGGCCGCGGGGACTCGATCGGAGATCAAGGCGACACGCGCCCCCCTGCAGCGACTGGCCAGCGGCGACGGTAACAGGGATATCTCGATGGCCTGGAGAATCTTGTCTGCCAGCAGGCCACTCCAGTAATCTCCCACCTTCGAGTCACATTGGCTCCGCCGCGCACCGGCACAGTCGAAACGCATGCGTCAGATCGTAAGCCACACCGGAGCAAGAAACAGCTACCTTCTCACAAAAGGAGACATTGGATGGCCCTTCGTGGCGAGCAGTTTGCGGCAGCTGTCACCATGCCTGTGTGACGCTCTGACATGCGGCACTGCCCAACCCCCCTGGACCAAAGGCCGCGTAGCAGGATTTTTCTTCAGCAATGATGTAATGGGAGACTGGGTGGGCTGTTTGCGTTGCCTCACTGGCTCGCTTTCACGAGTGGTGGCTTGCTGCGTTTCAGCCCAAGCGCGCGTGCATGTTGCGGGTCTCGCCGCCCCCCCAGAATTCCAACTTTCAACTCCTTGCACTCTTCGCTTGCTTCGGGACGCGTTGAAGCGACGGGACCGCCTCTTTTCGCTGGAAGCTGGATATCTTTCTCTGAATGATACTTTTGTTGTTTCCTCCAACCCCCCACCACTGCGATGAGAAGTACAACTTCGGAAAGCTCTGCCTCGTCCTGTTCGAGTGCTGCCTCTACCTGCACTTCCGTCAGCACTTCATCACATTACTCCAGTCGCCCACTCAAACGGAAACGGACTTGCGAGTCGAATTTTGAACACTCCGACGACGATGAAGAGGTGCTGCGAATCAAGCGCACACCGCGGCTAGCGTGTCCTTACTCCAAAAACCCGCGCACAAGACTTTTACTTGGGCGAGGATGCGATGCTCCTTTCGCGGATATTTCTCGTGTCAAGTGCGACCCCCCTCCTCGAAAAAAAAAATTGTTATTGACTATGTCAGACAACATCTCGCACGCCGCCATGCGCCGCTTCCGACCTGTAACCGCTGCTTCTCGACCTTTCATTCCAAGGATGATCTGAGCGAGCACACCAGGGCATTCGAGCCGTGCAATGTCCGCCCTCGGTCTGAAGAGCCAACCTTACGTTTAACGGAGGATGCCACACAATACCTGAGCAGGCGCATGCGGAAAGGTGAGAAGCAGGAGAATGGCTGGAAGCAGATATATCAGGCATGTTTTCCGGACACGCCTAAGGACCATATTCCATCACCATACGTGGAGACAGTGGAAGAGGAGCACGAGTACATCCGTCAAGATGCGCGTCGCGAAGTCTTGGAGTACCTGAGAGAACAGGTTCCGCTCATTGTCGAGACGGAGGCTCGCCGTGCTCCTGGTCACAACGATCTCTCCGCCATACTTCTCGCAGGAATCACGGAAGCGATGGACCATTTTCGGAGTCCTCGAACACAGGACTCTGTTGCGGGGTCGACTACACGAACGCCTACCTCGCCTGCTCCTTCTGGCTTGAACGTACCTCTTGAACAAGAGAGTCAGAAGCCGACGAGCACCGTGGACCTGGGCGGTGGCTCCCTTCCCGAGTGGTGTTTCGACTCTATCCCGGAGTTTTCTGCTGAACCTTTGCCAACCAACAACTTATCCTATTCCGCCACATATAGCCCAGATGACAAGGCAAGAGATGATGAAGAGCAACTATTTCTATTCCCGGAGTCGGAATATACTTGGGAGTTCTTTCCCCCTTCCGTCGAGCTTCCACTCACGGCATAGATAAGAATGATATATACTTATTATTTTCTTGCATACTCCGTTGCTCTTTTGTTGTACAGAGTTGTATATGACACTATCTCCACTAGTGAAATAACACATCATCACAAGGCCTGCACGTGTGGTGACGGGCCTGGTGACATGTATACACGTACATGTCCCGGTACGTGCACTTCATCACACACTTGTCCACAGTCAACTGCTTTGCGTTCCCGTCTCTCCCATTACGCCCACACTTCTTTTCATACCTTCCCACTGAGCTCTGTTTTGGCGCGACGCTACGAGAAGCTCGGACCCGCAAGCAGGCCTCCGTCAAGGGCAATGCTTGTCCCCGTGATGTAAACCGCACTAGGGCTGCAAAGATACTGAGCAGCCGATCCCACTTCATCAGGCTCCAATGGCCGTCCGAGAGGAAAGAGTTTCTTCACCATCTCGGGCACGGCGGGTACTCTTCTGCATTCTTCCTCGAACATGGCGGTTCGCACCCATGTCGGGGACACCATGTTGACTCTGATTCCGTCTTTGTTTAGATCGATTGCTGGATTTGGTCAGCTCTTCGATCGTCGAGTCTCGTTGGTCGACCTACCGGCAGTTCGTGTCACCCCGAGTACGGCATGCTTGGACGAAATGTACGCCACCTTCCCTGGCACAGCTGCCAACGCTGCTGCAGAGGCAACGTTCACAATGGACCCGCGTCCGATACTTCTCTCCCCAACGCGCTTCAGATTGACGGTTCGTGGCGCCTGTCCTTGCATGACTTTCGCGACGGCTTTGATCATCAAAAACGTGCCTTTGGTATTGACGGCCATGACACGCTCGTAGTCGTCTTCATTGGTTTCCGTAATAGGCACGTATTCAGCGACGTCGACACCGGCTGAGTTGACAAGGTAGTCAATTCTCCCAAACTCTTTGACGGCCAGATCCACGACTTTCTGGATGGAAGCGGCATTGGTCACGTCTATTTGGGCGCCGATTGCTCTGTAGCTTGGATGAGCGGCAATCTCGTTGCTTTCTTCGGCTGCTCGCGTTGCGCCGTCGCCGTTGATGTCGGCAAAGATGATTCCGGCAGCTCCCGCCTCCGCGAACGTGAGGCCAACGCCCTTGCCGATGCCGCTGGCTGCCTGATGTGAATGTTAGTCCCACTGTAGTGACCGGCTGCTGAGTGCATACGCCCGTGATGATTGCGAAGCCGTCTAAAGCGAATTGGGCCATGGTCAAGGTGATGGAGCGGATTTCCGAATTCCGAGTTTGCTAGGATTTAAGGGCAAATGAGAGGAAGAATGCTCATAACGTTATAGTACAGTGATGACTAAACCCTTATACAAGCATATGGCCGCAAGGCGTGCCATTACGTCAGTCAAGCTTTTGTAGAACGATATACGAGTACTCCCTGTGTACGAGCGGAACGAAGGCTTCGACCTCGGTTGACCATGGCGCTAGCCTAGGTAATATAGCTGTCTACCGATCAAGCATGTTAGAAACGTGTTTAAAATCTATTCTTAATACCTAACCGTGTATAATTTCAACCTTCAATTACCCTATGTACTCTTGAAAATGTGTTTTTATTATGGTCCGTGGCAAAGTGACATGGAAATGACAAGTCGGGCTAGCGCCGTGGTCAAACGAGGTGTTTTCATGGTACGATGACATGCTTCTTGATAATACGACATGGCCCTTGGTAAGCTGAGGTCTGTCCATGGTAATCCAGGAGACTAATTACTTTGAAAGCGGTGCTCATTTAGAACCATCCGTAAAGACGCTATTTCTATTTGGGAGATACTCTAGCCACGGATGGATTAGTTCAAGACAGGCCCTCAACTGTCTCTATCTTCACAGTCGCGAGGCTGTGACTACCCCAGCCTCATCTTCAATGCCATATCCTCAGGGCCTTACACAAAAGCGAAGACGAAACACGAAGCTTGCGACTTTTGTCATCGCCGAGGGGGGAAATGTCGCTCGCCTAAGAGCGCATCGCCCGACTACCAGACGTGCGTGAAGCATGGCGGCACTTGCACATGGACAAGAATCACGGCGGGAAGAGGTGTAAAATCAGGTTTTCCAAAGGCTGGTAGAGGCTTTTGGAGTATATATTGCCTTATGCACATCGCATATTTTACTGCATTCTCCTCTAACCAGCTATTATTCGTCAAGGTCACTCTTTCATATTCCCGCCTGATAGCCGCGCAAAACAGTCACTCTACAGGGTCTCACCAGGTGGAAGATTCACTGAGCCAACCGCCACGTTTCACTGCATTCTCTAGCCCGCAAGAGCAGCTGCCCTTCCCAATTCTTAGAGCCAGTCATTGTTCGTCAAGGCCGCCCTGAGCCAATAGACAACGATATAAAAGACAACCGCCTATGATCTCACCTCACCGCAATCTATAGCGCGGGGGAGTCCTCTTGTTCAGCCTTGCAATCTGCCCAACGATTGGCTAAGACATGGTTTATGAAAGTCCGCTCATTCCACGACACCTCGCCTACAAAGCTTATCAGCCCCGGATGTCGCTCCGGATTCACTGCAATCTCTAGTGCGGACTAGCCCTTTTGTTCAGCGTTACAGTGTACCCAACGAATAGGCTACGATGTGGCATATGCAAGCCCGCACAATAAAAATAGCTCCGGCTCATTCTCCTCCATCTCCGCGATCTCTAGCGCTGAGAAACCCTGCTGGTTCAGCATTTCAGTCTGCCCAACGAATAGGCTAAGACGTGATATCGGTATATATGCAAGCCCGCACATAAAGCTAAGCTACGTCTCATTTCCCCCGGATTCACTGCAATCTCTAGCGCCGCAGAGACGTCCCTCACTCACCAAACCATCCAATAAAGTGCCAACAAGTCCAAGTGAGAGACTTCTCTGCGGCGCTAGAGATTGCAGTGATATAGGCTGCGTCTCTCACATCCTTCCACTGCAAGCCAACGCCAATAAGATCGCATTCAGCCTCGTCGAGCCAACATCCAAATCACTGGTGATGTCAATTGTCAAGCGTATTGTTCGCAGCGTATCCAGAAACGTTTATGTGATGAGACTAAGCCGAATCATGTCGATGTCCACGGCTTTTGTATCCGCAGCGTGGTTCCAGTGTTCGGTTGGACGTGGGAAAGAGTGCCTAGTTCGTGCGTGATATGCTGGGATGTAGATGGTGAAGCCTCGAGGTCATGGATACACATCGTCAAGATATGCTCCTCGCACTTGCAGATACAGAGAAGACTGTGATTCGATGCGGTATGTTGCGCCTTGATGCTAGTATACATATCCCCATACCCATAGAGCGTTCCAGCTCCCCAACCAGCCTTCCTTGAAACGCCAAAATGATGCAATGCATATCATGTCCAAACACCACAACCATCTCCCATGTCCGTTCTCCGCCTACATCCCCTATCCTCTTCACCCCCCACGCCCACCCCTCTCATCCTGCATCCCCACCACCGGATCCGGCGCCTCAGGAAACTCCTTCTTCGCCTTCTTCACCCCGCCCACCGAGTCCTTTTGCTCAGTTGCATTTCCACCTGTACCCTTCTCCTTAGCACTACTTATCCTGGTCAGCACACATCCTACCCCATCTCTCGACATCAAAGCAAAAGGGGCGACTTGCGTGTGCTCAAGGGCAGCTTACTGCTGGGCCTCTTTTGCGGCCTTGGATTGCGGGTCGTGGTGGTCGCCTTGTGCTGTCTTTTGCGTGGCGTGTTGTTTGATATCTTTGTCCGCCTGTGTGGATGTGGAGAGGGAGAAGTGGCGTGCGTAGAGGGATTGCACGGGGCGGAGGGTCGGGGCGCGGGATGTGAGGGATGCACGGCGGAGCTGGGTGGAGGCGCAGCGGTAGAAGGTGAGGAACTCGGAGGGGGAGGGTGTTGGTGCGGACATGGTGGTGTGGGTGGTGTGGGTGGTCAGAATTGATCTCGATTGGTCTAGAATTTGATTTGGGATTGAGAGAGAAGTGCTGGAGCGTCAGGGAGGGCGCAGAGTAATGAGAAGTAGCAGCATTTCGGCCGCGGAATGAGGCTCCATTTTGAGTGACAGGCACACGGCGTCCATGATGCACAATGACGGCGTCATGCCAGTCTCGTGCCAACGTCTCTAGTCCCGATTCGAGAAGTGCGGGGAGGTTGGGCGATGGTTTGCCCCGCCGACGACATTGCGCATGTGAAAATCTCCCGCTGCACCCGCCGCATCCAGCAACGCTGCCGCAATTCGTGCATCTGAATCAGGGGTTATCCGCTGGCAAAGAGTCACGCGCACTGGTCTACGAGAGAGACGCTGCGGTACGACGACATTACGCAGAGATCGTCGGACGACGACGACCAAGGCCCATTCCTTCACCATGGCGCACAACGAGGACGACGGCTTTCCATGCACTCTGTATGGGTCCATGCTCTCTTCACCGCTGCTCCGTCCACTAACACTGTTCGCAGCACCATCGACATACCATTTCCAACGGCCGCCCTCGCCTATACGGCTCTGCAGGTCCTCTGCGTCGACGCCGAGCTGTCGAATCTCGTCAAGCGCTCTTTCTCCAACCCAGAATCACACCCAAAAATACTACGAGTACACTATGCGGCCACGACGAATCGTATGCTGCGCGTCGCCGTGAATGGCTTCTTGGAGAGTGTGGGCGGGGTGATTGCCGCAATGAAGGACCTGGATGTGGATGTCTATGATGGTCCGCTCACCGAGACCTTGGAGAGGGTGCAGGGGCTTGTGAAGGGCTGAAAAATGGTCGTTATGCTATCAATCTACACTCACCGAAACATGTCAACACAGGCACACATCACATCATGGCAAGAAGGCTAAGTCTATGACTGGAGTGGGTTCTCATTCCCACGGGGTATCTTCATGATAATGCCCTGTTCCTCGATACTATACGTAACCTGGAAAGGATTATGAGCCTGAGAAATTCAAGCTGGGTCGATGTCGGGCCATGTGAGAAAAGTTGGCCGTACCATCATATAGTACAGTATCCTGCTCTTTTGCTGGCAATGCAACCAATTTTCGCTGCATCTTACTTTGCCTTCTTGTTGTTGCTGTCTTTATCTTTACCATCCTCGATCTCCTCGAGCCTTCGCTTTGATGCCGGGTTGGACTGCATGGGGGCCACGTCCACCCTGGACCGCACCGGGGGCGTGTTTCCAGCTGGTAGGGGCGGATGAAGCGAACCGTCTCGGATCTCCCAGTCCTCGTTCTTCATGCGCTTCCACTCCTTTGATACTTTCAGCCGAATCAACTCGCCTGTCGCCCTTGCATCCTCAGAGCTGTCGTGTCCCGCGGCACCTGCCTGCTGGATTTCCAAGTCCAGATGATACTTTGCCAAATTCCTGAGACCGTAGCGAATCGGGAGACCGGCAGGATGAGGGTAGAGGAAGACCGTGTCTACGATGCTCGGGTGGATGAGCCGGATCGTGTTCAAGTCGTTCTCCAACGAGTGCCCAAGGACTGGTGTGTCGCGGGAGACGAACGACAGGAAGAGGTCACGGGCGGCATAAGGAGAATCCACAATACGAAGATCGTCTGGGTCTATCGTAGGGTCCGTGGGATCGTAGGCCTTGGCATTGAAGAACTTGTCTGTCGTTATACCCGAGAATCGCGTGTTCAGATCGAGTATGTGACCCAATGGGCGGACCAGGATGTCGAGAATAGGCTTGTGGGTTGGCCACGACACGGCCGTGATTCGCATCAGCTCTAGCCCGAGCGTCGTGTATCCCATCTCGCAGTCAAAGCAGACAGCCGTGTACTTTGCCACGTTTGGGTTATCTGGAGTTTCCACAAACGGCATGATTGAGGCCATTCGACTGATCTCTGACACCTTGAAGACGTGCGTCTCTGACGTAGTGCAACCGGGAGTTCCCATCACAGAGTCGCAGCATGTCCACTTTGTTGGTCCGGGAAGCTCGCCCTTGGATCTCCTAGGCCTCAGCGGCTTTCCCCAATGATGGATGCAATGTCCTCCCGTGGTGAAGAGACCATCCTCTTCCCTTCGCTCTGTGAAAACCTGGAAACGGGAGGTGCATCGCTCGCAGATCTCCCAACCCTTCGCTACGAGCAGAGTTTGCCGAGACTCGTATAGCTCGGCTTCAGTGGGTATCTGTGTGGCGTACCCGTAAGCTCGCAAGCCGTCCAGTGGTGTCTTGAGGTGGGACAGAACCATAATCTCTTCTTCGGGTGAGAGTCCTGTAACAACCATCTGTTGTGGCTCTGTTGCAGGCTTATGAATGCTGGCTGGGTCCTTCTTTGCTTCGGTTTCCTTCCTCATATTGACCCACTCATCGAAACTCATTTTTAAAAGTTCCATCAAACGTTGCTTCAGGACGTTTTCATACACTGCTACATTTTGCGAGGCAATGTTCTTTTCCTCGTCGACTGCGAGCTGGTTCAATTGATTGTCCGTCAGGTGCAAACCTTTGATCTTCGGATCGGTGCTTTTGGCGGTTTTCTCGTTCAGCGTCGCCATAAATTCTTTAAGCTTTTTTAAGTACGTTAAGCGCTTTGTGAACTGAGCTGGCTCTTTTGTTACCTTACTAGGCCTCAGAATTACTTCAACGTCGGGCGCCTTTGCTGGCTTGGTCTCGGTCGACTTTGGCGGAGGTGATATCGGACGGCTCGCCGGGCCTGGCACAGCTTTGCTTGTTTTTGATGAGTTTGTTGTCGGCGGGGTTTTTTCGGTAGTAGGTCCGCTATTTGCGTCTTTGTTCGACGAAGCAGCCGTGTGTTTTGAACGGGCGGTTGCAACAATAGGTGGCTGAACCGCTGCAGGGTCATTAACATCGGATTGTAAAGCCAAACTCTTTGGGTCATCGGTCGACTTTAGTTGCTTAGCGTCATAGTGTTCGCCAGGTGAAGACGTGAGAGCTTCATGATGTTCACCGGGTGAAGTACTCGGACGCGTGCTAGGCTCATGCCGCCCGAAGAGGCAATTAGGAGCATTGCAACCGTCGCCAGCGGGGCATGCGACGCCCTTGAAGTCGTTGGAATTTGGTGTAGAGGGCCACATACTGACGGCAATTCTGTGGAGTGTTGGTGAGACATGGTGTGAATGGCCATTGGGTTCAGCTTACTGATAATGAAAGTTGCTACGAGGCTGTTTGAACTAGGCCTGTTGCATTGTCCCACGGAAGAGAGGATGGAATTGCAGCAAGGTCGCCGGCTATTCGACAGAGCGGCTTGGTGCTGTAATTGCTATCCCCAGCTGATTGGCGTGGTTCCGTGCTGCAGAGCCACTGCAATGATGCGTAGGCGACGGGCGAGTGGCGAGTGTGCAAAGTCCTGTGAGATGGTGAGCCAGCTGGCCAGGTAATGGGGCGATGGGAAGGACTAACCTGCAGCGAGCGCTGGTCGCAGGGCTCCGCGTTGTAATACGCGATGGTGAAGATCGCGAAGTCACGACGTGTGGCGCGAGCGTAAAATGCCAGGAAGGTTGGCCCGTGCGTCGCCAAGAGAATGCCAAGATATGCACGGCGTGCGTTAACGCCGGGCGGATGCGCGCTGATGGCAGAATTTCCATGACGTAAACGAAGATTTCGTCCTTTTGCATGTCCGGCACGGAGAATGCAACGGCTGCGTCGGCCAGAATTAGACAACCCCCTATGAGAGACTGAGACACGTACACTGCGTCGCATTCGGCTGCGGCTTGGACGCCAAGTCTGTCCTCAGCTCCGATGCGCCGGCGCGACACGGCTGGCGGACGAATACTCGAGCCTTGAGCATATAAGTGCAGGGGGCCGTCACTTCTCCTTCGACGTGTAGCCTGTTCTCAAACCAACCCCCCAACAACTTCTGACTGCCAATCCACCCACATGGCTAAGCCAGAGCACCTTTGCCTCCTCGTCCATGGGTAAGAGCTAGCCAATGCTGTAGCGAGGGCCTGATTGTTTATGCTCACACCACATATAGTCTCTGGGGCAACCCAGATCATCTCAAATTCCTTACCACCTCCCTCCGCGACAAGTATCCCGAAGACCAACTTCATATCCTCGCCCCAAAGCGCAATTCTGGTAGCTTCACATATGACGGGATCGAGTTGGGCGGCGAGCGCGTACTCAACGAGGTCGAGGACGCCTTGAAGGAGCTCGCGAAAAGCGGACATGACATCAAGAAGATTAGCATCATCGGCTACTCTCTCGGTGGTCTAATCTCTCGCTATGCCATCGGCTTGATGTATCAAAAAGGGCTTTTCGACAAGATTCAGCCCGTGCAGTTCACCACCTTTGCAACTCCACACTTGGGCGTACGGACGCCGCTGCGTGGATACCACAACCATGTTTGGAATGTGCTCGGCGCTCGATTTCTCTCGCAGAGCGGTCGGCAGCTGTTTATGATAGACAGCTTCCGAGACACCGGCAAACCGCTCCTCGAGGTCCTCAGCGACGCGAATTCCATCTTCCTAAGAGGCCTTGCGCAATTCAAACACCGCAGCCTGTACGCCAATGTCCTTAATGACCGTACCGTCGTCTACTATACTTCGTCGATATCGTCCATTGACCCCTATGTCAAGCCCGAAGCCATCAACATTACCTATCTGAAGGGGTACGAGCCCGTCATTGTTGATGCGGAAAAGGCCGTTTCTGTCAAGGAGCCAGAAGCACCACTGGCACTCACTCAGCAAATTACGACTCAGACTCGTGCCATGTTTGGGCGTATACCCTATGCGGCGTTTCTTGTCCTCTTGCTTCCAGTCGGCATGTCCATCTTTACCGTCAATGCCGCCATCCAGTCAATACGCAGCCGACAGCGCATTCGCATGCATGAAGAAGGCAAAGCAGGCTTTGACATTGGGAGCTATCGAGTTCCACTCATGATCAACGACATGCGGAAAGAGGTCGAAGACATGTTTGAGAACATCAATAATACCCAGGATCCGGAATATCTCCCCGAGGGAGACGAGGAGCTGGCATCGCCGAAATCTCCGCGGCTGTTTCGCAAGCAGAGCTCCAGGTCATCCGCCCCTGGCTCCGACTCAGATTCTCTAAAGGGAGAGAAGGAAGAGACGCAGTTTTCGACCTTGGCCTTGACACCGGCGCAGTTTGCCATGATTGAGGAACTGAACAATGTTGGTTTCAAAAAGTATCCCGTTTACATCCACAACCACCGCCACACCCATGCAGCCATTATTCGCCGCATGGACAAGGCAGGCTTCGACGAGGGCAGGATCGTGGTCAAGCATTGGCTTGATAATTTTGAGATCTGATTGTCATTGTTCCAGCATGGGCGTACGGCGCATAATCTGCAGTTACGTGACATGGCCGTCTGCATGAGCATCTTTTCATGCTATGAATTTGGGGCACAGCATTTTGGAGGCAGTTTTCCGACCATATATACCCCTGCATGCGTCAGGATGCATTTGTCGGCGTCAAATAGAAGTTTGAATTTTAATGTGCTTTCTTAGCTTCGCGATCCATCCGTCCCGTATCCGCAGCGACAACCGCATCCAACGACCGCCGACCACGACCGCCGACGTCCGAGGACTTCATCACTGGTCCAGAACGACGCGTAGGCATTGCATCAAAAATGTCCATAGGAGGTTTAAATGGGCATGTGGCGTCGAATTTCGCCGGACATCTCGTGTTCTCGCATTGAGGATAGGCAGGAATGCGGCAGTTTCTTTCAGGATGCCGCTTGCGTAACACGTCTTCGGGCCAAAGAAAGAGAAAGTCTAGGCTTAGAGGAGAACAATCGGGGCTCTATAAGCATAGAGAAAGCCTATTGAGGAAGCTTGAATCAGGAGGGGTTTGGCGACGAATCTTGCAGACGCCCGATAGCTCTTTCCTCTCTTCGCTCTCTGGCAATTGCATCAACAACTCCAGGAAACGTCAACATGTCGAGCGAAGGAGGATCCCACTGGCTCTCCAACAAGCATATCATCGTTTCCGGTGCTGGAATTTCAGGCCTCGCTTTCGCAATCTCACTGCACAAGCTATGGCCCACCAACGTTGCTCCCCCTTCGATAACCCTCTACGAGCGAGACCCCTCTGCCGCACCTCCGGGTCGCGAAGGCTACTCACTATCTCTACGCTCCGACCGACCCTCAGCCGGAATCCAAACGCTCCAAAAAATGACCATGCTAGACGCCCTCCTCGACGTCTCCATCAGCTCCCTCGGCTCCCCCTCAACCCCCAACCGCCCTGAATCCCCCGAAGGCGGCTTCGTCTTCTGGGACAAAGACTTCCACCCCATCGTGAAGCTCCGCAGCAAGACACCCCCTAACCTCCCCATCTCTAGCATGCGCATCTCCCGCGCCTCCCTCCGCCGCACCCTTGTCTCCACCGCCTCCTCCCTCCCAGGCGTATCCATCCATTGGTCCTCCACCATCACCAACGCCCACCCCTCCCCCTCCGGCGACATAGACGTGCACCTCAAAGACGGCACCACCGCCCCCTGCACCCTCCTCCTCGCCGCCGACGGCTCCTCCTCCAAACTGCGCACTTTGCTCCGTCCCCGCGATCGCCTACGCTTCGCAGGCCCAACCTGCATCTTCGGCACGGCGCCCCTATCCCTCTCACCCTCCCCCTCTCCCTCCGAATTCGGATCCGTGATATCCGGCTCCGGCACCGCGCTCTTCGTTGCGCCCATCGACGACTCGCGCTTGGTCTGGAGTCTATCCTGGCACTCCTCCGTCCCCTCCCTACCCCAAAAGCAGCCTCTGTCGCGCGAAGAGAGCGCAGCGCTACGCACAGAGGCCAAGACGCGGGGCGCGGCATTCGGGCAGCGATTCGCGGACATGCTGGAGAGGACCGAGGAAGGCAGTTTTGCGCGGTTTAATGCGCAGGATAAAGATGGGTTTGCGCATGCGGGGAATTATGTCACGGCGCCAGAGTACGTGGGGCTCGAGGGGAGGGTTGTGTTTTTGGGGGATGCGAATCATGCTGTGAGTCCGTTTGCGGGGAATGGGGCGAATTTGGCGTTGATGGATGGGTGGGATTTTGCGGAGGCGCTGGTGGGGGAGCGGGAGGGGTTGGAGGGGGCAGTGGGGAGGTATGATGGGTTGGCAGTGGGGAGGGCGAGGAAGGTGGTTAGGATGAGTAGGAGGAGTATTCGGGTTATGCATTCTGTGGGGTGGAGGTTGATGGTGTATGTGATGGTTTTGAGGGTGGTGAAGGCGTTGTTTTTTCAGTGAGAAAGATGGGGGTGAGGAATGGAATGTTGTAATACGCGCACCTGATTCTTCACTTCATTGTGAATCCGTTGTTTTTGTGACTATCATGACATTGCTTTTGTTGGGAGATGAATGCGGAAACATCTCGTGTTGCATAGCCCTGAAGGAAATCCCTTCTAATCCCAATGCCGATCCTAGGCCCGAGGAAAGCAGGCTCGCTGCTGTGGTATCTATCGTGATACGCCATGTCCCAGAAAAAAAGTCAAGGCCTTACAGTATGCCTGGCCTGCACAGTCAAACACTTTGACTGTCCTTTTGAAAACGCCGTCCGTATGGTCTGTTGTGTATGTACATGTTTCGCAAAAATATACTGTCGAAGGCATCAACCTTCGAACGTCACTCGGGCAGGTCCCTGCCTGTCTTCAGGCATCTTCCTTTTCTTCCCACTTCTTCCTGCAGGTACCGCAATCGAGCGGTATCGCCGTCATGGAATGAAAAGGCACCACCCCAGAATCCGCACCCGATGTTTGTCGTCTCGTTTCGGAGAGCGACTTGGTTCTGGCCCGCCAGATCTACGGGCGGGATGCCGTGCTTCTCGCCCATGGCGTCGCCGATTGCTGCAATCTGGCTGGCGCCAGGCATGTGGTGGAAGAGCTCCGAGTTCACCGTCCAGCAGCGCAGGCCGGCGCTGGCGTACTTGTGTCGGAGCCTGGGGTTTGGGTGCGGTTTGGGGTTCTTGGGGCCTGGAGGTGAGGGCGTCTGGGCACCTTTGTTGCACGCATGGAGCAGTGCGACGTCAAAGGCGCGTGCCCCCTTGGGACGTAGTGACGGAGGCGCGAGGTCAGCGAGAAGGCGCTCTGCTGCTGGTCGCGTCACGGCATAGCCAAAGGAGCAGAGCGGGAACTTGGAGCGATGGAGAACCCGCTGGTGGTCGTCGACACCGAGCGTGTCGAACAAGGTCTCGGTGAAGGGATGGAGGTCGGTCTTGAGTGGAAGACTGGGGTCGTCGTAGACGGCGTGGGGTATGTCGCTGAGGTTCCACGGTCTGTTCTGAGACACAAGACCCTTTTCTGTGACTTCGTTGAAATAGTCGCCGCAGTGGCCCAGGTACAGCAGATCCCACGAGGCGGGGTTTCCCCAATACTGAGTGTTGTTCCCGTTGGTGTGGGCCCAGGGCGACGACGATCTCGCAGGAGGCAGGAGCGACCGCGCAGCACTCGCGGCCAGCGGCACCTGTACGCTGCGAAGGCGGACATCCCAATCGACATCGTCCTCTAGAATGAGGGCCGTCTCCAGGTCAGAATCCAGGAACCTGTCCAATGGTACGTCAGCGTCGGTGCCAAGGTGATGCACGATACGCGATAAGCGGCCGCGCGACTCACCACCTCAAGGCATGGTGGTGGCCCATCCATGCCAGAATCGACCCCCTCTGGACATCGTTCTCTTGCTTGTTGCGAAACTTTTGCACGTCGCCCTCGGTCCACTCGGGCTGCTGGGGAATAGTGAGGTCGATGTTGGTTACATTTGCGGCTTGTAGAAGCGAGTGGCGCCTGTCGGACTCGGACTTGGAAACGACGACGATTGCTCCAAAGCCCAGCGTCGCGTTTGCAGGAGCCTTCTCGGGCAGCGCCTCGATGGCTGAGGCCCACTGCAGGTAGATGCGGTCGGCGTCGTCGCGGTAGTAGAAGAAGACGACGATGAGGACGACGAACAGCAGCAGGGGCAGCGGGCGTTTCCTGCTTGGCGCAAGCATGGCTGCGAAACGGAGGGCGATCAAGGAAAAGAGGAGACGGGGAGGAGAAGTAGCAGACCAGCAGCCATGGGGAAGGTGGAGAGGAGTCACAGAGAACACGGGGCAGCCATGGAGTGACGTCGTGAAGGTGTTTGCTCAGGGCGAGGGCGAGGGCGAGGGTCGAGGCGCAATGGAAGCGGAAGGTCAGGACAGGCAGGACAGGACACGGCCACTTTGTCAATATAACATCGGTCACGGTCGGTGGTTACAGGCAGGGGGTCGACTCGCGGGTGTTCCCATTGTCAACTGCGTTGCGCGTCGTCGAATGCTGGCTAATTGGCTCGGGGGCGCGCAGGGAGGAGGCATGAGCACATCGACGACCCACTTGGAGGACATGATTGTCCACTGGCCGTTTCACAACGCCGCTCAGGGCCCCCCAAGCGTTCGAAGCGTCCTGTCGTGCCCTTCCGAGACCGCAGAGCAGGTAAATTTAGGAGGATCTGGCGGCAGGAGGGATTGCTTTTGCGGAAGGTGGCCGGGTCACGTGCGGGGGTCCGATGCCCAGACGAGGCTTGCGCAACTGGTCCGACGGGCTGTGTACCATCGCGCACCGCTGACGGGAGCTTGCGTCTTGCTTCTCTCTTCTTAATTACACATTTGTCCGTCTTCACGCTGCCTCGCCGCAACGCCGCAACGCATTCCTGCCCGCACCCGCTCGCACTGCCCGCACCGCCTTGCTTCCCTGCCCGCGCGCTCCCTCCCACGCCCGCCCTGAAACGCATCCTGCACCACGCCCGTCGCGACCCCCCTCGACCTTCTAGAACGCAGAGCAAATGGATCGCTGTCGCACTAGATAGCCCTCGTAGATTGTCCACACTCGCTTTATCATACCACATGCCTGCCGCCCTCGCCTCGCCGTAATCATGGCCACGTTGGGCTCTCCGTCCCCGCCCTCGTCTCCCTCGCGAGCCATGCGCCGCAGGGGGTGGGCCCGCAAGGTCGAGCGCACCTGCTGCAACATCATCACATATTTCCCGCTGCTATTCGTATACGGCCTGACGTCGTGGGCCGTTTGGGTCGAGGCGGGTATCGGTTTCACTCCATCCAAGAGTGCCTGGACAGGTACGCGCCCTCCCGCCCCGTCCCGTCTACCACCACGAGCAACTGCTCAGATGGCCAAGGCGCAGTCCAATCTGCTTCAGACACCCTCTATCAAAATGAAGCGTGCCCGCGTGCCAATGGCTTGCTGATTGTGAGACTGCAGGAAAGCTGTCCTCCGCCGCCGGCATCCTCTTCTATGTCCTGCTCAATTGGAGCTACACCACCGCCGTCTTCACCGGTCCGGGTTCGCCCATGGATACGAAAAATGGCTACAGCCACCTTCCTACCTCGGAGGACGGAGGCCCCCAATACACGTCCTTCACCGTGAAGGCGTCCACGGGCGACCTGCGCTACTGTAAAAAGTGCCAGTCGAAGAAACCCGACCGATCGCACCATTGTTCGACCTGCAAACAGTGTGTTCTGAAAATGGACCACCATTGCCCGTGGCTCGCCACCTGCGTTGGCCTGCGAAACTACAAGACCTTCATACTGTTTCTGGTCTACTTGACCTTGTTCTGCTGGATGTGCTTTGCGGCGTCGCTGGACTGGGTGTGGAGCGAGGTGCTCAGTTCCGGCCAGTATAGAGAGTCCTACATGGACGTCAACATTGTGCTTCTCGCCGTACTCTCGGGCATCATTGGACTGGTCATAACCGGATTCACCGGATGGCACCTGTGGTTGACCTCGAGAGGGCAGACCACCATTGAGAGCTTGGAGAAGACGAGGTACCTGTCGCCCATCCGAAACTCAATGAGAGATCATCTTCGTGACCGCAACTACGTCGAAGCCCAGCAGAATGGTCGCTTGAGCATTGGCGACCAACTCCGCGAGATCCATGCAAACGCTCTACCGGGTGTGACGAGACCCGAGGAGGGCGAGACTGATTCCAGGCCCATCTCTCGCTCTCCTTCCCGTGGCCCGAACCCAATGAGCAACGGACACTCTCACCCAGCTTACAACTCGTATGAGCAGCGCGAACGCCAGCAAAACTACGACCGTTACGAATCCTATCTTGACGAGCGAGACAACGAAAACCTTCCAAACGCCTTTGACCTCGGCTGGAAACGAAACCTTGGTCACGTCTTTGGACCGTCGCCACTTCTATGGTTGCTCCCAATCTGCAACACGACCGGAGACGGGTGGTCCTGGGAAGCCAGTCCCAAATGGGTCGCAACACGCGACCGCATACGGAAAGAGCGAGAAGCCGAAGAACAGATGCAAAAGCAACGTGAGCGCGCTGCCGGCTGGGGCGTCGATTCTCCAACTGAAGTCGAGTTTAGGAGAGCAGGAGGCGTGCCCGAGGGCTGGCAGCACAACCGACACTCGCCGCCAACCCCACGACTCCCACGCCACCCCGAGTGGCAGTCGCCCCGACGACACGGTGAGGAGGCCCGATACCTGACCACATCCAACGGCGTCATGTCGACGCCACTCGAAGGCCGCAGAAGCCCGAGCAAAGCAGACCAAGTCCTCGGCCGCGAGCGCGGCATGTACGCCGACGGCGACATGCAACTGCAGCCCATCGACCGCCGCAAATACGACCAGTACAACTACGTCTCGGACGACGAGGAGTCGTCGCAATCCGACGATGAAGACGATATCCCGAGCCGCAGACCCCCGCCTCCGAAAAGCCTCCCTCAAGGCGTGAAGGACTGGAATGATATCCCGGATGATTTTCTCCAGGCCCCGCCGAACCCGAAACCGAGGATGAGCGGGAGTCGCGAGAGGAAGAAGAAGGCGTCGGCGGCGGCGGCGGCGGCGAGCGAGTGGGATGAGTGGGGGGAGCAGGAGGGGGGGAAGTGAGCTCGCGCTGAGAGGGCGTCGGAATGATGATGATGTGGCATGTACTAATTCTTTTTCTGAATGATGTGTCTTCTTGTATAGATGGGCATTTCTGCGGCGTTTAGTAGCAGGCCTTTTTTTGGCGTTTTTGTGGTAAACGTAGGATATGAAAATTTGGGGTTGGGGAGGTGAGATGTACTAGGGGAGTAATGTATACGGCACTCCCGATTTTGAGGGGGATGGGACAATGGGACAAAGTAATATGAGGATTTGCACAGGGGGATCTGTGTGTTTATATATTTTCCGTCATACATGTTTTCTACGCCGTGGCATGCCGAATCGAAGTTTACAGATGGGAGGATCGGCAGGACTTGAAGTTTGTGGAGAGTGGGAGTGTTTTGATTTTTGGAGAGGTGCTTTTGTGATGTTAACATTGTCGGGGCTGGGTATCTGAGGAGGAAGAGGTTAGAAGAGAGCTTGTATTGATAGCAAAGTGGTGGTGCTTCCAAAGAGCACAGACATTGGGACGTCACATATCCTCGACCCCCTTCTCACATTACAGTCAAGCGAAAAATCTGGTCCCGTAAATTCTGCTGCTGAACCGGTGTATTTGGCTACTTCAATTCGCTTGTAGAAGCGATTAGGAGAGTGTAAATGTTCAAAGAGACTTTGGGTGTTGCCGTTGATGGTTGTGTGATGTGAACGGCTCTGCGGCGCTAGAGATTGCAGTGAAATTCGTGCAGTCTTTCCCTTTCTGTCTTCCCTGACAAATATTTGCAGAGTACGAGGGTGGTGCCGTTGATGTCGTGGGACGTGGACAGCTCCGCGGCGCTAGAGATTGCAGTGAAATTCGCTGCTACTTCCCGATTCGTAATACCCTCCTGCTACGCTCCATTCGCATACGCCGTCCCGCCCGCCTTAATATCAAACTCCATACACTCCCCCAACCCACAAACCTCGAACAACTCCCTGGGAGAATACCTCCTCTCCCCTTCCTTCCCCATCCCCTCCTCCGGCGCCCCTACCCTCCCCTCATCCAACAACATCCTAACCGCGCGCCGCACAGCCGGGTACACAAACTCCATAGCCAGGGCCGGGAAAATGACAATCTTGTACCCAATCTCCCTACAATCCTGGACCGAAAAGTCCGGCGACACGCCGCCGGCCACGTTATTGTAGAAACACGGCGTGGGCGCGAGATCGCGTATCAGAGCGTCCGCCTGCGCGCGCGACGTCAGGCCCTCGAGGAAAGCGACGTCTGCGCCTGCGGCGACGGCGGCTTGCAGTCTGCTGATGGCGGCGTCGTAGCCGAGGGATTGGAGGGCGTCGGTGCGGGCGATGATGACGATGTCGCCGTGCGAGGCCTGGCGCGCCATGTTGGCGGCGCGGATGCGGCCGACGTATTCTTCTTGGGAGACGAGTTGCTTGCCTTTGAGGTGGCCGCAGCGCTTGGTGACGACTTGGTCTTCGAGGTGTAGGCCCGCGACGCCGGCGCGGATGTATTGCGTCACGGTGCGGCCGACCATGATGGCGCCGCCGTAGCCCGTGTCGGCGTCTGCGATGAGGGGGACAGACGGGTCGAGGTTGGCGAGCATTTCGGCGTTGGTTTTCATGTCGTTGAGCGTGGCGATGCCCATGTCGGCCATGCCGAGACGGGACATGGTGGTGCCGGCACCGGTCTGGCGGGCGTCAGTGATGGATCTTGAGGGTTGTGGGAATGGGGAGGGATTTGGAGATGTTGACTTGCCATGTAGAGCACATCTGCGCCCTCCTGTAGTGCAATTCTCGCCGTGAAGCCATCATATACGCCGGGACATGCGATGACTTTGTCTGGATCTGCGAGCATCTTCCGCAGCTTTTGGACCGCGGTGAGGTGTGTGGTGCCATTGGTTGAGAGCCCATCGCCTGCCATGTTGAATTCCTAGCTCTTTGAATATCTCAGTGGGATATCGATGTCTTAGATCTTGGGCGAAGTATGTGCCACGACTCCAACGGCGAAGACCCTGACGATCTAGTAGATACGTTCCAAGCTACTGCGTCAAACTCCCAAAGTTTAAATCTGGGAATAGGAAATAAGGGTATCAAGGAACGCTGTGGTGCAACGAGAACCACAAAGACTAGACGCAGCCACTCTTTAAACCAACCTTCTGGTACCCTGCACCGCCGACAAGCGGCCAGCGCCCACAGCAGCGGTAGCAGCGGTAGCCGGCATCCGAAAGGCAAAAAGAACACTGCAGTCTCCACTTGCAATCTAGGCCACAGGTTCAAACGTTCGGAACTCCTATCCTGCGCCGAAGTGTGGACGACGCTCTTCCCCGCAATGATGCGCGCTGTCACGCTCGGATTCCACACCAGTTCTTCGCCGATCTTCGCCGGGCCCTTACCAAACTCAGACTACGTCGGCCGAGCATGGGAGATGTCCACCCAAAACTCGACGCCTAAGAAGCCTGTGGCCGGGCTCGGAATTCTGCACGCGATGTTGGCATGCTCGGTCTCGTGGCGTTCGCGCTATCGTAGCTCCTATGTCCGCGCGGAGCTCGGTCGGTCCAGGCAATTGCGTTTTATTCACACTTATATGTAGGGGTTTGCTCCTCGGCGACACGAGGAAGCTCTTAGCCTATTCCAGGTTACCTTAGAGAACCCCCTCTCATCTTTTGCTTCCCATATTGATAATCATAGCTTCGAACAACCGAATCCAGGAGCCTGGAGATTACATCATGAATGAGCTTGTCTCCCTGCTCGGGAGCGCGAGGGGTGTCGAGTTCGAAACGTCCACCAAATCTGACCTCTCGTCGCGGCCCCTGATATCCCTGTCCACGATCCGCCCCGTTATATCCGCCCTACAGTCGAAGAACCTGGAACGAGAGGCTCAGATTCTGTCCGAAGTCACCGCTTTATGTACAAAGTCGCCTGACTTTGGAGGCCTTGGCGTCCAGTTGGATACCGAGCTCGACGACTCGCAAAGAAAAGAGGTGCTCTTCTTGGTCTCGGCATGGCTGGAGTCTCTGAACTCGCAAGACCGTGTAAAAGCTCCATTGCCGCCTCTGGACACTCGACCAGCTGGACGTCGTGGCATGACGGTGACCGAAAAGATCTTTGCCATGCATGACGTTGAACGTAAGGGGTGGGTCAGGCCAGGACGCACCATGAGCGTTTCCGTCGATTGGATTCTAGCGAGCGATGCCAGTTGGGGTGTATGTCTCATTACCTCCTCAAGGGATCCTTCTTTCACCAATTGCTAAGTATTCTAGGGAATGGAACGCACATACAAGGCCCTCAACAAGCCGGGCATCTTCCGAAATGACCGATTCTGGCTTGCACTCGACCATGTGGTGGACCCGCGCATAAACCACAAGCCAGAGATTAAGCGGTTGATCGAGCTTGGTGAAGAGGCCAAGAATACCTTTAAGATGACCGAGTACCAGGGCCAAAACTTTACGATCCTCCATACTGAGTTCTACCGTGAACGAGCCGAGCCTGGCATGATTACGATTGGTTCCGATTCCCATACGTGCTCATCGGGCGCGGTGGGGTGCCTGAGTATCGGTTTGGGGGCGGCAGACGTTACAATGGCGCTCGTCACCGGCGAGATATGGTTCAAAATCCCAGAGTGCGTGAACATCAGATTCGTCGGAAAGCCAGGCCCAGGCATCAGCGGCAAGGATGTCATTCTCTACGTTCTCCAAAAGTTGCGACGAAATACAGTCGCCGCAGACCGAGTTGTCGAGTATACTGGGCCTGGACTGAAATACCTCTCTTCAGACGCACGATTCGCAATTGCGAACATGACGACGGAATTCGGAGGTATCACGGGAATATTTGCGCCAGATGAGATAACAGCCGAGTTTGTGAATAGCCGTAAGAACCCAAGACACAAGTCGAACTCTATGTTCTTCAAGCCGGACGATGATGCTGAATATGCTGCGACACACGAAATCGACCTCAGTCAAGTTCGATCTTTTGTCGCCAAATATCCGAATCCAGACGATGTGGTTCCCGTGAATGAATTTGCAGGAACCGAACTTGACGGTGTATTTATCGGAGCTTGCACTACCGCGGAGGAGGATATCTTGATGGGCGCTCTGATTTTGGAGCAAGGATTAAAAGAAGGCAGAACAGTCGTGGCAAAAGGCAAGCGCAAAGTGGTTCCGGGGTCGAGGCCGATCAAAATAAAACTGGAAGAGACAGGTCTCGCCGATGTATACCGACAAGCTGGCTTCGAGATTGGCATTCCTGGATGCTCCTACTGTGTCGGCATGAGCGCGGACCAGGCAGGCGAGGGCGAGGTCTGGCTATCGTCGCAGAATCGAAATTTTGAAAACAGAATGGGTCGAGGTATGTCAAACTACATGGCCCATGGAAGCAGAGCTGACCGTGATGCAGGGTCAATTGGAAATCTTTCGTCCTCGGCTACGGTTGCTGCATCTTCATTTGATATGAAGGTTACCGATCCTACGCCTTTGTTAGAAAAGGTCGATCTCAATCGCTTACAGCAGCTACGAAAATCCAAGCCGTCGACGGTCAGTCCATCAACTCCACCAAAGTACGTGGAACCATCAGGGGAATCAGTGCCGAATGAAGACTCGGCGACTTTAGAGAGTACTGGAGAAGAGGAGAATTCTGGGTCAGGGAACTCTGCTGGCAGCCAGATCACAGGTAAAGTCCAGCGACTGGGCGACTTCATCGACACCGATGCTCTTGCGCCCGCCCAATACCTTATCCACGCCCACTCCAACGAAGCGATCGGAGCGCATTGCCTAGAGTTCACGAATCCAGAGTTCCGAGAAAAAGCCAAGCAGGGCTTCAACATTGTTGTAGCAGGGAAAGGGTTTGGCTGCGGTTCTTCACGCCAAGAGGCCGTCATGGCTCTCCTCGGGTGTGGCATTCAAGTCGTTATTGCAGAGTCCTTCGCTTTCATCTACAGCCGCAACCAACCGTCTCTTGGGCTTGTGGGTATCATCATAACGGATCCGGAATTCTACAAGCTCGCCCAAAACGGGGCTACGATCTCGATTGACCTTGAACTGGGCAAGCTCGATGTTGGAGGCAGGGAGTTCAGTTTCGAGTTCAGCCAGATGGAGAGGAAGCTCATGGGCCTTGGTGGTATCACGCAAGCATTCCACAAGTATGGCAAAGAGCTGTTCCAGGCTATGTGCAGACCCAGCGGCACGAAAGTGTTCCATAAGCCAGATGGACATGCTGCATTAGGTGGTAGCAAGTCCGAATTGGCTTGGTAGTTGCGAAGGTCCTGCCTAAGAGATGGCGCTTCAGCCTGGACCGGCTTGTTTTCGTGCAAAATCCGACAATTCGAGAATCAATCTTTTCACAGCCCTTTCTTCATGTGAAAGTAGTATTCTGTGCTGGGGCAAAGCTGAACGCGTTCGGATCCGGCATCGGGGCAACTGGGCCGGTAGCCAACGGATTGCTTGGCCAATCTGTGGAGAAGTCGAGGCTGGCGGCCCAATCGTAGTCTGGGAATTGATCAAACATCGGTGCCATGGCGTAATCGGTGCTACCCCACGTGTCAAAGCCCATGCCCACCGGCGCAGGCGCTAACGGGGCCATGATAGAGTCTGGTTTGTATGTCGACACAGGCGGAGCTGTTGAAGCTGTTGCCTGACTTGCTAACTCTTTCATCTGCTGTTTTTCGTATTCTTGATGCACGTCAGTATTCAATGAGCAAAGAATAGTGTGGCAGGAGCTTACGAGGCGTAGTCGGCTGAGTCACGGCTGTCGATACCATCGCACCCTCGTCGGTATTATACGGGTTCGAAACGTTCCCAAATTCCTCTCTCCAGTACCAGAACATGTCAAAGTTAACGCTCATGCTCAGCCGCGTTCTCAATCGAAGGCCTAGCGACTCGATGCTCCCATCTTTACGCCGGAACACTTTATTGCTACTCCAGAGATTAGTCATGATTGCCGCAGCCCTGGCTCCTAAATCACCGCTTTTCATGGACAATTTCTGGCAGAATTGAACAACTGAAAAGTAGGCTGCTTCCCCTGCTTGACGGTCGAGATGCTGGGCGAGCGAGCTCCGGACAATCTTGAGTACAGCAAAACCGCTCAGAACAAGTGTTCGTTCGAAGAAAGATGGGCTAATAGTATTAAAATTCGCGGTTTGGGCGAGTGAATCTGTAGATTGGATTGTGGATACGCAGAGTGTGTACAGACGGCACAGACTCTCTGCATCTGGACACGGCCGAGAGGGATTGGCGAAGAAATGGTAGCTGAGGACGTGAATTCGGCAGCAATTGAGTTGAAAGGTATCTGCAACGTTACTATCGCTCTAATGAGAAGGCAACAACTTACCCAGTTCACTCGGCGACGATGTCGCGAGAGCTTGTAATTGAGAATCAAATATGTTGATGAGGGATCTAAGAACTCCCACATCACATTTGGTGGACTTCAAGTCTGTCCGTACCATTGCTAGCTCAGCCTTCAAAAGGATGACATGGGCCTTGTGGAGGAATTGTAGATCCGGCTCCACGTGTGTTAGCATCTCCTCGGGTTCGCCCTCGTCGCCATCGAAGAAGGTTCCTGAAATCACTAGCGGCGGTATACCTTCTGCACAACTTGACCTATTCATGTCGTGAGATCGTTGATTTTGTACTTGAGGGACACTCTTACCGGATGGAGATGATGACACACTGCATCCACAATTTGGCTCTGAAGAGCTTCTGAGCTTGGTCTTTCTTCAGTGGCAATCTTGCAAAATCTTGTCCAACACCAGCAACATGAAGTCCAACCTGGGTAGCAAGATGCACTGCGGCGCCACAAAGAACGTGAGTCATGTCTTTGTAATGCGAGTTGGTGGGCAGCCGCCAGGTACAAAGGATCAGCATGCCCTGAATCACAGGTATCGGCGTTGACCGGAGGGCCATGGATGAAAAGGCAAGAGGTGTAATAAGCTGACTCGTCTTGTCCAAGATGGTGGGATCGTCAGTATACCGCCGAGAGCCAGTCGTTACGATGGCCCAGAACAGGAAAGGAGAGCTCTCGTAGTAGTGGTTCGGCATTAGCAACGGATCCAGTATGGGGAGAAGTGCATGGTAATGGGTGAAGAAGCTGTCTGTGGTCAGTCGAGCGAGCATACAGCTCCTGTGCATACTCACAGGGTAAAGCAGTCATCTATCTTTTTTGAATCTATGGCGAAAGAATCCAAAGTGCGAGGAAGTGTGCTTTGCCCACTACTATTCTTTCTTGACGTTGGGTGACTGATTGGGTCATGGTAAGAGGGTGACATGGAAGACCCGCCTGTCCCTGAAGCACCCGAGTAGGAGGCAGGAGGCTCTAGCGGGCTATAATTCTGCATGTCTGCGGGACCGAGATTAGACCTTGGCGTACCGAGCTGACTTGGGTCGTTAGTTTGGCGCATATTCCATCTCAAGTCCTCGAGTTCACGCCGCATCTCAGCCTTGGTTTGACGCAAATTGCGCGTTGAAGTGGGCAGGATCCTGCACTCCAGGCCCATCTTGGTGCATCGCGTGCACGGGTTGTGAGGAGTCTTGCTTTGCTCGACATCGCAACGTATCTACTTGGTGAGTTCTCGATGCCGAGGCGGGAGGGCTTTGGCGTGGAAGGACTTACCTTTTGTTGGCGACATTCGACGCAGGCCTTGCGCCGGGGTGTGGCCATGGTTGGAGGTGGTCTTACTCGGTCACTCAGCTGGCTCAAAGCTCTCTCGCCAGCACTCGGCTCGTGTCATGGATGATGATAGGTGCGGGCTCGGTGATGGTATCAGGTCGTGCAGCTGCGGTGAGGAATGAGCCCTGCAGTCGTCATCGCTGGTGCAAATCGGATGGCGGGGAGCGGCGCAGAAATCTCTCCGATGAGCGACCGAGGATGGATGCTTCCAGACGCCAGATCTGACACATACTGCGATGGCCAGTTGAAAAGGCCGGGCAAAGGCTCCGTCTGAGGTCCATCGAGATGGCGCCTGGGAAGAGCGACGTGCGCTGCTTGTACCGGTTCCGGGATGCATAGTGGGATGCGCTAGCCCGTAGTCATCTCCAGGAACCGGGCCATCGCGCCCAGGGGAACACGATTGTTGCAGTCACGTAATGAGCATCTGATTTGGAGTCTTGGTTGAGAGGAAACAGAGGCGTGCACCTGCGTTTCCAAACCTCTTCATTGACCATCTGCGTCCTCAGTCGCGGCCACTTGCACTTCTACATTTCGAGCATCTAACAGCGCTTCTAGGATATCATCGCACTTCCCATAGATTGGGTTTATGTCAACACTCATCTCCAAGAAGAGGAATGAGTAGGCAAGAAAAACGAAAACGAAAATGCGTAGAAAGATGCTTCCCTCAAACAGACCACTGGGGCCTGCCCAAGCAGCAACCAAACGACGTCCTGCACGAACTCCTGCATCGACGCACACCAGTTCGTCCCCATCAACTCCATCCTTATTCAAAATTGTTCGAGGCGACAGAACCATCATATGAAGGGGAGCACAACACCCTTTCTGATGGGACTCTCTCGACCACCAACTTGAGAACTCTCGGCCGAGTAGCCAGAGTCCTGGTCGTTGTCGTCATCAAAGTCGATATCGAATCCGGAATCTTGCTTCTTGTCCTCGTCGCCCTCCTGTGCATCGCCATCCCAAGCCTTCTGCTGCGCTCCGCGGGTGTTCCATCTCAGTGTCCGAGAGATGGAATCAAACCATTCGGTAGGCTGCGAGAGAACCGTGGGGAAGGGATATTGCGAAGCGGCGATGGTGACGTGGTCACCCTGGCGGAGCTCGACACGGCCTTTGCCGTCAAACGCACAATAGGCGGTCGCCCGGGAATTGCGGGGGACTTGGACGCGAAGAAGCATGCTGTCAGTCAACAGCATCGGTCGGAAGCTCAAGGTGTGAGGGCAGATGGGCGTGAGGGTAATGGCGGGGATGTCAGGGTGGACGAGCGACCCTCCAGCAGAAAGCGAGTAGGCCGTGGAGCCAGTCGGTGTGGAAAAAATGACACCGTCCGCCTGCACCACTGTAAGGAGGTTGTTGTCTCCGTACAGCTCCAAATTTGAGACGTAGGGTGATGGGCCGCGATCGATGACCAATTCGTTGAGCACCTCGAATTGCTCGGCCTCAATGTGCTGCGGCGTTCCAGGGGCGGCATTCTTCTGGTACCGGTACACAGTACACGTGAAGCGCATGCGTAGATTGACTCGCATGCCTGCATCGCCCATGACTTTGCCAAGAGCTTCCTTGAATTCGTTGAATTGAAAATTTGTGAGGAAGCCCAGGCTACCGAGAGAAAAGGACAGAATAGGCGGAACAATGCGTTGAAAGAGCCAGCTAGTATAGAGAACAGTGCCATCACCACCGAGGGTCAAGACAAGGTCGAATTTCTCAGGGGATTCCCAACATAGATCGGGGGTCCAAAATCGGAGCATGCTCGCGAACCGCGAGTCCTTGGCGAGCAGCGAGGGCATGTCGAATCGCTTCGACTTGCGGAGCTTGTGGTCCACGTAGACGTTGACACCGACATCCGAGCCATAGCGAGGAGTGCACAGGAGCCATTCGCACAGCTCTCGCGTGAGGTGGACGAGCTCGTTGTCGCGAGCCTTGGTCACGATCATGACATTGCGTACAGACATCTTGATGGGTCTTCGTTGCAGCTGCTTTGAAATTTCGCGAACGCCAGTAGCAGTCTGCATCAGGCGCGAATGTGATATTGTCTCGTCGTCGTGCATCTCGTCGAAAACTTTGTCTAGGTTCACAGCCTTGTCAAACTTCTTGTGGAAGAAGCAGGGCGACGTCAGGGCTGCCATCTTGCTCGCGGACAATTCACCAGAGTCCAGATTGAGCTCCGACAGGGCCTCTGCGAGGCGCTGGTTTGACAGGACGTCTGAAGGGTGTGCCTTGAATGCGTCTCCTTTCGTCCCCTTCTCGCCGGTGGTGGTGGAGAGCGACATGTGTGACGTAGGCGGGGGCCGCGACTGCAGCGCCTTGAGGATGGTCTGGCGGGGCACCGAGTCGATGGAATAGGCGTTCTTGCGGTGCTTGCGGTTGCGGTGGTCGCGGAAGGAGGGTTTGGGCGGGAGAGAGGTGAGATTCTCAATCGACGAGGCGGTTGAAATGGTGGTTCCGGTCCGGTTTGCCTCGTCCGGGGATGTGGTGACAGCGGAAGCCGACGAGGCAGGCTGAGGCGCACAGCCACTTATTTCTGTCGTTGCTACCGGGAGCTGTGCATCGTGTGTGCAGAGGGAGTCTGGCTGCGATGGCTGCGGAGGACGCGGAGAGCGGACGGGAGGTGTCGCGAGGGCCAACGTAGAATCCACGGAATTAAGACCGGAGAACGTCTGACGTTGTGGGGAAGAGAGCAGCGGGTGAATTTTGGTTGGAGAGAACATGATTACCGAGTTATTAATACCCGCTGGGCACCCACGCTCGGCTTCGGCTTGGTGTCACGGGTAGAGGAGAGGCGGATGTACCGGAGCGTGTAGTAAGCCCGCTCTAGCAATGCAATAGGAATGGAGAGGGCCAGGGGGTCGCACAGCGAGAGGAGAGACGTAGCCAGACGTCGGACGGCGATTAAATGGAAGAAGTATGGGTGCGGCTGGAAGGCGAGCGAGCTAATACTGCATGCACATGTGCGATGCAGCGGTACGGCAGTGTGACGAGGCAGGACAGGGCTGAGGTGACAGCGATGTGAAGTGGAATGGGACGCGAGTGAAAAGAGGGAGTGGCTCAGCCAATGGCAACAGGACAAAGGGAACGAAATGGACAAGATGGCAGACGAGCGCCGCACAGCGAGAGGAGACGGCGTGACTGAGGCCGTCGTGGTGCACCGCGCAGCGCCTCTATATTCACTTTTGGCATTCACAGCAGCTGCACGCGCCCGTCTCAAACGTGGGAACAGCGACATGCCCGAGGCGGCTACCCAGAAAAATCCCTCGCCGCATTCGAAAACATGAAGCGTCTCGCAGTCGTGGGTCCGACCTCCGAATCAGCCGCTGAGGGCGGTTCAAGCTTCGCCCAAGCACACCCAGATCCGATCCTCGCGCTGCCGGTCTAGACGTTCCTGTCAGCTTGTTCCTGTTTCCTGCCAGTCCGATGCCTGTGGCGCTCATCCTCCTCCGAATCATGATGATGTAGGGGTCAGGAGTACATTAGATTATAGCGGTATTTGTAGCCAGTCTCGCCTCGCCGGCATATCGCCCTCCATCTACCTGAGGCCATTCCAGGCGGACAACACTGCTCCACGACGTCTTACAATTGAGCCTCATGCTGCACGGCACCCAGACAAATGGTTTGGCAGTTGCCGCGTTGCCGGCGACGCTGCCATCCCCAGGGGCGGAAACGTGGGACATGGGCTAGGGTGGGCCTGTCTGTCTGAGCCTGTCTCGCATTCTCCCTTCTTCGTACCAGTCCACCCATTGTACCCTCCCAGAGGACGCCATGCAACCGCCACACCCCTCCGCCCGCATATCCCGCCCCACACCAGCTGCGTCCGCGGGAGCCATGCTCAATTGGGGCCTGCCGTTTGGCCCGTGGAAATCATACACCTCAGAAACCTGTGGCAAGCCGGACTAGGACTGAAATAGCCCAAACTGCGGCGCGGCACCTGCCATCTCTGAGGAAATGGGCTGAGGATGTACCTCTGCTTGGACCTCTCAAAAGACGGTGGCCATGATGCCTGTTGGCCATGGACTCCGCGGCCTCCTTTCCAATTGTGTCCCAGACACGCTCTGCCTGAAGCCACGGCCTCGTAATCTTACCCTCTCCAAAAATGGCGCATCTCGATAACAAAGCTCCCGCCTCCATCCCTTTCACTGGTCGGCACATGTGTCTCTGCGCGAAGCAGACCGAATCAACCTACCACGACGCGACCCGCCGTGCAGTGGAAACCTTGTGTCCTGAGGGCGCTACAAACACCAGTTGCCCGAACATTGGTCTTGTGTTGGACTTGGCCGAGGCATTGTGATGCTGCGTGCATAAAACTTGTTGCGTTTGCATCGTGATTCGTAGCGCTGGCGCCCGCCTCGTCGAGGGGAGTGAAATAACCCACATATGCTGACTAGCCACGATCCAAGTTTCGACAAGACCATGTTGAACAGAAAATGTGATGGATTGAAAGCCCTGTGACTTGATGTCCATATTTACCATTTCATTCGTCAGGTGCCACATCCTGACTAGTTTCCCAAAGTCAGCAGTGGTTAGCCTGTCGCTCGCCACCATGATCCTGCTTCAATCCGAGTCAACCTTTTGAAAGCCGCCATGTCTCAAAATACATATGGTCGTAAAGGATATAAGGAAAGTCCGACCGAGGCCCTCACCGAAGCGCCTTGCGCGCAAAGATGGGGAGGACGAATGCCGCCTCGTGGATATCCTTGCTGTAGTACTTGCACAGCTTCTCCTCTTCTTCCTCAGACCACGTGCGCACTGGTTTCTTGACGTTTCGGTCGGCGTCCTTGCAGCAGACCATGAAGCCAATCTGGCCAGAGGGGTACGTCGGGATCGTCGTGTAAGCGTATTCAACCGTCGGGAACACCTCTTTGCAAGCCTTCTTCAGGTCGACAATGAGAGGCATGTGGAGCCATTGGTTTTCGGCTTTACGAGAGAGCCATACAAGTTAGCTTGGGTTGCGAACTCATCCCCACGGCTGCTTCTTCTCCTAATTTTACTTTGGGCAGGGGCTGGAGGGGGCTTACAACCTTGAGTGGTAATGACACCACCTTCCCGTAGTGCACCATTAAGAAGTTCAAAGTAGGCCTTCTGGAAGAGAGCTTCTGCCGGGCCTTCGGGGTCGCTCGAATCCGTGATGATGACATCGAACTGGTTCTTCTTGTCTTCCAGGTACTTGAAGCCGTCACCAACGATGGCTTCTACCTTGGGATGTTCGAAGCCAACTGCCATTCCGGGTAGGTACTTCTTAGAGAGGCGGATGACGGCCTGTGAGCGCATCAGTAGAGGGCTCGCGGAGGGAACGATGCCAACCAACCTCATCAATATCGCACAGCACGGCCTCTTTGACGCAGTCATGCTTAACAATCTCGCGAAGCACGCCTCCATCACCACCGCCAATGACCAAGACTTTCTCCGGGTTCGGGTGCGAGTTCATGGCCAGGTGAGTGATCATTTCCTGGTACGAGAACTCGTCCCTCTCCGTGCACTGGATGACATTGTCCAGCACCAGCACTGTCCCGTAGTCGGTCGACTCGAAGATGAGGACGTCCTGGTACTTGCTCTTCTCGTGATGGAGGACCTGATTGACTTTGAGCGTCATGGCCTGGCCGGGCCACATGTTGGAGATCTCGCGGAACCAGCCATCTACAATTCAAACATCAACCTGTAGTCCTTTACAAGTGGCGGCTTGGTGTTGCACAAGCACTTACCCTTGATGGTGGGGTGAGTGATCTCGCCGCTCATTTTGCGATGGGAAACTGTGGAAAAGAAGCGAAAATGTCTCGACTTGCAAGATTGCAATTGGAGCCTCAAGAAGGGAAGAGAAGAGAGGAAAGGTCGTCGAAGATATATGTTGGCGGTCAGAGGCAAACTGCGCGTTTTTTGGTTTGGGCAGCGACGTCTGGAAATTTTCGGCGCATGGACATGCACTCAGGCGTCATGCCCCGCCATTCATCGGTCCCACCTCGCTATGCCTAAACCAGTGCAGCTCTCTCGCCGTGTCTTGGCTTCTCTTCGGTGCCTGCTGAGCCTACCATGGTCACCTCTACTTCATAAAGACATGTGATTGCGGTGCGGGTGCGAATGGGTAGAGTCGGTTTGCTTGCACCCTTGTTTCTCGGTCACTCGGTGGATGATTCCCCGCCGACACGGAGCTAGGCTTCACGCTCGTGTTAAGTCCTTAAGAATGAAGCCTGGTGCGTTCTCCAGACAGTATAGTGATTTGTATATAACAGGTTCCTTGTGGAATAAGAGATCTAGATGACACGCAAGCAATTGCAGCATGGCTGAACCCACTGAGACAGCCCGCCACACAGAACTCTGGGACTACCCTCGCCTGGCAAGGGAGGATCCCAAGAAGCTGCCATGGTATTTGACAGATATAGAGGATCTAGGTGATGAGACCAGGAGCCTTTTTGAAGACTATTCTAAGATTCCACCGATGGACGTGGAAGCTCACATCAAGGCGACCGTAAGCGCGAAGAACACAATTACCGCGTAGAAAAACATCTAACGTTTTGCAGAGGGATCGAGCCTTTCAGATTGCAAGTATTGTCATTTTCTTTTCAAACTCAGATATTAACTTGACATTAGTATCCTTACCCATGTCTTGGACGATTCGACTTCCTTGATTTCAGTATCAGTCGGAGCCCGCACTTCAACGACATCGTGCAGCGAATTCAAAAGGGCGACAAGTACTTGGATATCGGATGTTGCGTCGGGCAAGACATTCGCAAGCTGGCTCAAGCCGGAGCTCCATCGGAAAACATGTACGGGTCTGATTTGGAGCAAGAGTTTATGAATATCGGCTACGACTTATTCCGTGACAAATCGGATATCAAGGCAACCTTCATCGCCGCGAACATACTCGATCCAGATTCTGACCTAAGACGATTGGACGGCAAGATCGACATTGTCCACGCCGCCTCTTTCTTCCACCTCTTTAGTTGGGAAGAATCTGTCAAGGCCTGCTCAAGGGTAGCAATGCTACTCAAGCCACAGCCCGGCGGCATTGTTGTTGGGCGTCAAATTGGGCATGAGTTCCCTGGTGCAATGGCTAGCAGCATCCACTCCGACAAAAAACGGTTCAGACACAATGCTGACACGTTTGCGAAGATGTGGGAAGAGGTAGGCACCCTGACTGGCACGAAATGGGCAGTCGAAGCCAAGCTGGGGGACTTGGACCTTTCACAAGTTGTTGGAGATATGCGAGAGATCCTGACCAAGGGAACTCGGTGGTTGTCATTCACTGTTTGGAGAGTGTAAGAGCGCAGCACCGGTAACGACATTCCATTGAGCGACAATTTTCGCTCCAAGAGACATTTCAACATGTCCTGGAGCTTTCCACTGGTTTATTCATTGAATACAACTTCCATGTTGTGTGTATCCAGCTTGTCCATAGTATGAGCCAATCAAAGCGCGTGCAAAGTAGTCACGTGATAACTCAAGAGCCCCCAGGTGTTGCCAAGATATTTCGTGGCATCAACTCAGCGCCAGCGCCCCTCCAAAACCAAGTTGTACCACGGCGATATATTCACATCCTCCCCCCGTCTTCTCCCCCGGTTCATATTCTCCCACCATGGCCGACCCATATTCCCCAGAAGGAGGAAAGTTCTCATCGCCTTGCCTAATTCCGTTCGCACACTAACACACATCCTAGAACTCATAAATATCCACACAGCCTTCCACGCCGGCGCTTACAACCAAGTCCTTGACTTTGATACCTCTTCCTTCTCCCCCTCGAATGCCATCCCCACCCGCGTCCTAAAGTTGCGGTCTCAGATCGCGCTCGGCCAGTCCAAAGCCGTAATCTCTGAGCTCGGCGGCGAGAAGACGCCAGATCTAGTCGCCGTACGATTACTAGCAGAGTCTGAAGAGGGAAAAGATGTAGTGGAACAGGTGAAGAAGCTGGTAGCGGAGCAGGGGCAGGAGAACCTGACGGTGCAGATCTGCGCGGGGTTGGTTTTGTCAAGGGCAGGGGAGACGGAGGAAGCATTGTCGGTTCTAAGCAAACACGAGGGCAGCTTGGATGCGTGAGCATTTCTATTCTTCGCGGTGATGATAATTGGAGGGCTAAAGTGTGGACAGCGTGGCATTGATCATCCAGATCCACCTCCAACAGAACCGCACCGATCTTGCCGCAAAGGAAGCTCAGCGGGCAAAGAAATGGGCACAAGACAGTCTGCTCGTCAACATTGCAGAGTCATGGGTGGGCATGCGTGAGGTAAGCTCCCGACCCCTCTCCCCAGCTCCACTCCCTTCACATCTTCCTCACACGTTCTAGGGCGGCGAGAAATACCAATCCGCCTTCTACGTCTTCGAAGAGCTCGCCCAGAACAGCGCCACGCAGTCGTCCTCCTCCCTCGTCGCACAAGCCGTGTCCGAACTTCACCTCGGTCGCTTGCCAGAAGCCGAAGCCGCACTCGCCCAAGCCGTAGCTCTCGACGCGAATGCGCCAGACACAATTGCGAACCTGATGGTGTTGAATACGCTGCTAGGGAAGCGAGACGAGGTGTCGAGGCTAAAGGGACAGTTGGAGGGTGCAGACAAGGGACACAGGGCTTTGTCGGATTGGGCTGAGAAGAAGGAGGAGTTTGAGAAGGCAAGGGCGAAATACAGTCCCAAATTTGAGCCTTGATGCAGTGGGTCAATGGCGAGCAAGTTCACAAAAAATGCTAGGGCGAGGGATTCGGAATGAAATGGGTAAATACCCAATCGCACTCCATTAGGGGTGTTTAGACATTGACCAAGGCCTCGAAGAGGACGGTCCTCATGATACAATACTCACAACGATGTGTGGCTGGGAACTGGATCAGGTACCTCACCATCCTGAATGACAGAACTTGGAAAACACGTAGATTGGAGAAATATCTCAATTGTGTTGAATGGACCTCGGCCACGGCCTTCCTCTTCTCGGCGCCCAGCCACCGTCCTGAATAAATGAAAAGCTGTTAGCCAAGCCGCGGAGAGTGCGATATGCAGTTTGTCGTGCCTTCAAAAAGGCTCTTCATTAGGCTTTAAGATCTTATAACCCTGATCAGCTACCCGACTTCGAATAGGATCTGATGTCATCCCTGATTTTTGGATGAGGTCAGATCCTATTTGAAGTCGGGTAGTTGATCAGGGTTATGAGATCTTAAAGCCTATTGAAGAGCGTTTTTAAAGGCACCACTCTTCGGCTGTACGGTGCAGACCAGTGTGCTTTTATAGCCTTTAAACCTCCAGGCAGCGACATCCACGTGATCTGGTTTCTACGGTACGAAGCAGCGCTGCCTACGCATTGTCTGGTTGTTGAGATTTGAACCTCGGATTCGCTCAGTAATTGAGAGATTTTTTTGCTGAGTCTGTGTTAATTTGGTACACTATTTTACTCGGGCCCACTGGTTGATTACATCGGCCTTTTGCAAGCAAAGGCCTGCACATGGTGCTTGCAAAAAGTTGATATAATTAACCAGTGGGCCCGAGTAGTGGCCAACAACACCTAAGCCCGTCCCACACGTGTAATCGGCAAACACAATTTTCAAGATCGACATCTCATTTTTTAACGCCGAGAAAGCGTTTAGGTTTCGGGAAGCAAGTGTCCCGCTCGGGAACCTTATCCATCTCACGATCTTCGCTTGTGGAGGCCGAGCTCAGACTTTGAAATCGTCGCTCTCGCGCTCTCTCGATGCTGTCGACCAACCATCTACACTCCACGAAATTTGCTACGCAATGTAGGCAGGGAAGGATCTTGCATGCCACCCTTGACTGTTCAAACAAATCCAACGACGCTGTTCACAGCGCAAACCTGTTTCAAGCGATCTGTTTCTCGGATCTTTCCGAAAAACGAATGAAAACAACGCGCCGACGGTGATGAATTACTCCGCGCACATGAGTCCATCAGGCAAATTACTCGATAAGGAAAATCTCGTCTTCGAGGAATTAGACCCTGGCCCGGGATACCAACCTCGACACTCCGCGTGGTCCCCCCACTTGGTCTTTGGACGCCCTCGTGGCTGCTCTCGCAGACGGACCAAATTCGGGGACTTCGAGAAGGGTGGTCGACGAAAACTATTCGTTCCATCTTCCGAGGGTGTGAGGATGGAGGATGCAGGTGGGTCCTCATCCGGAATGCTTTGCGCTCGACTCCCCAACTAATGCAGTGGGCAAGTAGCGGCGGTCCAGGATCCAACACGATCCCAGAGCTGGCCGCGTGGAGGCCGTGGAGGCCGAGGGCGTAAAGAGTAGGTTGCCTTTCGACATCAGGACTCGCCCAGGGATCAAATACTTCAGCTGTCACGCCACGTGGCAGCCAAATCAAGCTGGCTGAGCGCGGTAGCGGCGGTACTGCGCGAGTTCGAGTTTTTCTTGGATTGTTGGAGCGTAGTGGGCGGGAAGGGTTGGCTAAGCTTAGGGTTAGCATTCACTGATCTGCGGCCAAGGACGGATAGTTTGTGGATCCCCCGGTCTGTCGGGACGTTCCACCGTCAGCAGTCCAGTCCTGCCTCTTCATTCTGCCTTGACCAGGAGGCAGGCAGACGATCGTGTGTCAGGGCCGACATAAACGAAGGGCTTTGGTGGACAATTGCATCCTGCAATTCAGGCGGCCTGCTGTCACTGGCGGCGTGTTTCTTCCCCGAGACGCATAACGAGAACTTGCGACTCGGATTGTGTGGCGTCGGATTTTGATACATCCGAGAGGGCCCCAAAGCACGCTTGGAACAAGCTTAACTGAAGCTCGAGCCAATACAGCCCCATGGCTGAACCTTCATTCATTGGAGCTGCAGGCCGTCTTCCCACTTTGGGAGCTTTGCGGGCACGTCCTGTGCCATTCTGGAAGAAAGGGCCCCGCGTTAGTGGATGTGGCAGCGTTATGGGGAGGCTTGCATGCGCCCACCAACCCACATGACGATTCCATCCCGGACTCCGGGAAGAGTCTGCTAGGCCACAATTATCTCCATTCATAAAGGCGAGCGCTCCCCGCAGTCCACGCGTTGATGTGTCTGCGCATTTTGTCCGTTAAGTCCGTCCACCATAGCATTTGCAAAGGCCAAACTTCACCCCGGCTGTCGCCATCATGAGAAAGGAACCACAGATGGAAGCCGACCCGTCACCAGATTTGGTGCAGACACCGTTGATTGAAAACATGGTCGTACCGCCAGTTTTCAAAGGCCTCACCAGGGAGCTTGATAAACTGGTCGAGCAGCCGTTGCTTGGACCGCGAATGGATTTCCCTCCTGGTGAGCACTTTGTCTTGTCTGGGCAGAAGCGCTCTCTGACGACTGGATAGCGGCATTTGCCTTTGCGAAGAAGGATGTTTCGGGGAATAGGAGGCCGCAAGCCATCGCACATCGAGGATACAAGGCGAAGTTTCCCGAGAACACAATGGGCGCATTCAAAGGTGCGGTAAATGTAGGAGCAGAAGCCATCGAGACAGACATCCACTTGACCAAGGACCATGTCGTCGTGCTCTCCCACGTAAGCACTGTACGACTCTACAGTCGCCGTGCGCTAACCGGTGCAGGACAAAGATCTGAAGAGGTGCTTCGGCCGGCCAGAGAAGATTGCTGAGTGCGATTGGGAATTCCTGAGCGGCGTAAAAACGTTAAAGGAGCCCCACGAATCCATGCCGCGACTTTTGGACTTGCTTGAATACCTTGCAGAGCCCGGGCTCGAGGACATTTGGGTCTTGCTCGACATCAAGGTGACTTGATTCTATTGGGTGTGGCTTGTTGCACCAGCTGACGGTCATGTATAGCTTGACAACGACGCCGACGACGTGATGCGACTCATTGCAAGCACTATTCGAAGCGTAAAACCTTCCAGCCGACCATGGTCATCACGAGTCGTCCTGGGATGCTGGGCAGCCAAGTACCTGCCGCTGTGCTCGCGATACCTTCCAGGTTTCCCGGTCAGCCACATTGGATTCTCCACTCTCTACGCGTCTCACTTTTTCTCCGTTCCTAATGTGTCCTTCAACATGTTGCAGCAAGTTCTGATGATGCCCTGGGGCCGAGCCTTCATTCGGAGAGCACAATGCGATAAACGCCCGGTCTACGCCTGGACAGTCAACGAAGAGTCGCGCATGCGATGGGATATCCGACATGGCCTGGATGGGGTGATCACAGACGACCCGAGATTGTTTTTGGAGGTGCGGAAGGGATGGCATGAGGGCACTCCAGACAGAGTCAACCTATGGACTTGGTTGGATGTACTAAAGGTCAACTTTCTTGCACTCGTCTTCGGTTTCATGTTCCAGTGGAAAATGGGCGCTTTCAGAGAGACGAAACGAGTGGTGCGAGCAAGGTCTTGATGGTTGATGGAAGCTGGGGGGAGGGAGGACGTCCATGGCGACAGCCAGCAACAGCATTCATCTAGCATGGCTCTACTAGAGCCACCTGAGCATCATCTTCATGACTATAGCAATAACTGAGCATTTCAACTTTATCATCCAAGCTCCTCCTCTTGAGCGGGTCCCCTGCCCTGCCAGCTCACCCGCACCGAAGCGAGGCGCGCCAAAATTTCCCCGCAACGCGTCTCTCATCCCACCACCAACACACACAAACAACCATGCCGCGGTAAGTCACAGCCGGGACTGACATCTGATTTACGTTGCTCATTCATTCATAGAGAGATAATAACCTTACAAGCGGGCCAATGCGGCAATAGTGGTATGTCGAGACGCGAACGACCCGCTGCGTCTGCAACACGACGCAGTCCGCTAACAAGAGTGTCCTCTAGTTGGCCAGCAGTTCTGGCAGCAACTGTGTCTCGAGCACGGTATCAACCGGGACGGAAACCTCGAAGACTTTGCCACCGAGGGCGGCGACCGCAAAGACGTCTTCTTCTACCAGTCTGATGACACGCGCTACATCCCACGAGCCATTCTCCTCGATCTCGAACCGCGCGTCCTCCACTCGATACAGAGCAGCGCCTACAAGAACATATACAACCCCGAGAACTTCTACATTCACAAGGATGGCACTGGCGCCGGCAACAACTGGGGCGCTGGGTACAGCATGGGCGAACAAGTGCAGGAAGAGGTCTTTGATATGATTGATCGCGAGGCGGATGGGTCTGACTCCCTCGAAGGTTTCATGCTCTTGCACTCGATTGCTGGTGGCACAGGCTCCGGTCTTGGATCCTTTATGCTGGAACGGCTGAACGACAGGTTTCCGAAGAAACTGATCCAGACATACAGCGTCTTCCCGAACACGCAGGACTCGGACATAGTCGTCCAGCCATATAACAGTCTGCTGAGCATGCGGAGACTGACGCAGAATGCCGATTCAGTCGTAGTGCTCGACAACGGAGCGCTCTCGAGAATTGCAGCGGACCGGCTACACGTCCAGAAACCATCGTTTCAGCAAACGAACCAGCTCGTGTCGACCGTCATGTCTGCAAGCACAACAACTCTCCGATACCCAGGCTACATGCACAACGATCTCGTAGGCATTGTCGCCTCGCTCATCCCCACCCCTCGGTGCCACTTTCTCATGACCTCCTACACACCCTTCTCTGACGAAAACGTGGAGCAGGCAAAGACTGTGCGTAAGACCACAGTTTTGGATGTTATGAGGCGGCTGCTTCAACCCAAGAATCGCATGGTGTCGACGAATCCTACCAAGAAAAGCTGCTACATGTCCATTCTCAACATCATTCAAGGAGAGGCAGACCCCACTGATGTAGGTTTTTGGATACACTCGAAGGCGACTATGCTGACAATTTCAGGTCCACAAATCGCTTCTCCGAATTCGCGAACGTCGCCTCGCAACCTTCATACCCTGGGGCCCCGCCTCTATTCAAGTCGCCCTCACCCGCAAATCTCCCTATGTTTCCAGCTCCCACCGCGTTTCCGGCCTCATGCTCGCAAACCATACCGGCATAGCAACACTTTTTAAGCGCATCGTTGCGCAATACTCAACCCTCCGAAAGCGCAATGCTTTCTTAGAGCCATACAAGCGCGAAGCGCCTTTCAGCGACGGGCTGGGAGAATTCGACGAGGCCAAAGAAGTCGTCCAAGGCTTGATTGATGAGTATGAGGAAGCTGAAGATCCGGATTATTTGAGTAAGGGCGAGGCAGATCCAGCCAAGGAAGAAGATGACAAGCGAGTGGGCGCTTAGGAATGCCCAGTGTGTGAGCCTGAGGCAGCAGCTCTCACACCCAGCTGCAGTGGTATGCGGATTTGGGGATGAGTTTTTGCAGTCTGAACGTGAGTCAGACTATTAAGGCGAAGTTGCGGATCCCACTGCTTCCACCCAAGGGTCTACAGATGGCCTGGCGTTTGCGGCATACGGGGTTCCTGAGCTTCAGTAAGAACTGACCAATGATATCCATTTCATTTCTTCAAAATCGTACTGATTTTTTCTATAGTTATTAAACCTCATGATCATCAATGCAATTGCCATTATCAAGTTACATGTAGTTTTACACCCGCTAAACCATGCCACAAATGCCCTATAACACCAAAACCAACCCAACAACCCCAACCACCGATGCACCCCACAAACGTAACTCCTCCTCCAAACTCCTCCCCGTACCCCCCGTCGCCGCCGGCTGCTCCCCTCCCAACCCCTGCCAAATATACGGCCCCGCGCCCTGAGACGTCGTACTCGCAACCGTCGAAGCAGCACCCGCACTCCCACTCGGCCCCCCAACCGTCCTCGTCGTACTCCCACTCCCAGCAACCAACGTCCCCTCATCATCCACCGAATACGTCGTCCCATCGACCGTCGTCTGCGACCCAGGCCGCAACGTCCCTCCATTCGGCAACACCACGCCACCTCCCGACGCAGTCACATACGCTGGCGCAGCAGTCGTGTGCGCGGCCTGCGAGATGGGAATCGTGCTCCCATCCACCACAATCGCGGTCCCGGACGGCGCGAGCGAGAGCGTGGTGCCGTTGATCGTGGTCGCGGAGCCAGGGAGCAGGGTTTCGCTGTTCGGGAGCACGAGGCCTGGGCCTGCGGGCGCGGAGGTGATGGCTGATATAGCG
This sequence comes from Polyplosphaeria fusca, assembly GCA_010093805.1. Taxonomy (NCBI): domain Eukaryota; kingdom Fungi; phylum Ascomycota; class Dothideomycetes; order Pleosporales; family Tetraplosphaeriaceae; genus Polyplosphaeria; species Polyplosphaeria fusca. Next base: position 49,596 of record ML996247.1, read on the forward strand.
AGGGTTTGGGAGCCGAGGAGGAGGGCTGAGGTAGGTGTGGGGGGCAGGGTGAGGGTTTGGGAGTTGATGATTAGAGCGGTGCCGGAGGGGGCGAGGGAGTAGGTCGTTCCGGAGATTGTGGTGGCGGAGCCGGGGAGCAGGGTGTGGGAGTTGGAGAGGACGAGGGCGTTGGTGGTGAGGGAGGTTAGGGAGAGGGGGAGCGTGTCGGAGCCCAGGGTTATGTGTTGTTGGGGGGGTACGGCGGAGGCGGCGGGGGGTGGGAAGGTGAGGGTTGCGGAGCCGACGATGATCGCGGGGCCCGCGGTGCCGGCGGTCGAGGGGAGGTAGATGGGCGTGTTGTCTATGGTTTTTGTGTGCCCCGGCTCGAGCGTCTGGCCGTCTGGAAGCAGGATGGCGGGGCCCGAGGCAGAGATGATGCGCAGGGTTTGGGAGCCGACGGGGATAAAAGGGGGTGGTGAGGATTCCTGAGGGCTTCCAGTTGCGGATGCTGGATTGTCTGAAGCTTCAGGTCGACTGTCCTGGGTGTTTGGGCTCCCTTCCGAGGCTTGCTTGGTGTTCTCGACCTGGCTGTTTCCAGGCGTCGCTGGATTTTCCGAGGCCTTGGGCGACTGCGTTTCCGCTGGCTGGTCAGACGCTTTGGGCGATTCCGTTTCCTCTGGCTGCTCTGGGATCTTTGGCTTGTCGCTCTGCTGGCTGTCCGTCTCCTTTGGCATATCACTGGACCCCGCACTACTCCCTGGCTGCGGCGTCTGCGAGGGCTTCGAATCGTCATAAGTCGTCATTGTCGCTGTCATGAATCGCGCTGTGAATGCTGGAGCCATGGGTAGCGGTACTTGTGGGTATTGGCACTCCTGCCATGCTGGTATATCCGAATACGTATGAGCGTAGTCGGCGGGAACTCCAGTCTCACTTGTCGCCTTGAAAAAGTTTCCTTCGGGGTCTTCTATTAGGGAATGTGTGAGCATGGTAGGCTCGGGCTGCACAAACGATTCAAATGGCACGAATGTCGATGTCGTAGCCACAGCACACTCGTTGTGAGCCTGGCCCGGCACCGAGCTCTGAAACTGGCCCGACCAGGAGTACCCATCGGCCCACCAGATGAATTTGGTAGGGAATGCTAAGATAGTCTGCTCGGTTGTCGAACTGCGCGGATACCTGATTGTCGTTACATGCGTGCCTTTTGCGTTGACGTCAGGCTGCGTGTAGCCGGAAGGTAGTTCGTTGAGCTTGAGCGACGTCGACGTTATGTTGTATTTTGTGTTGACAACGACAACGAGAGTAGCTGCGATGACAGTTTCGGTAAAGTACAGCGGTTGCCAGTAATATGTTGTGGGAAAGCCCGCATTGACTGAGCAGTTCTTGGGGCAGAAGCCGGTTTGAATTGTCGAGGTTGGAGAGGCCGTGATTGTCGGCGTGCTGGCCGAAGATGTCGAGGACGACGGTGCGTCGTCACTCGACGAAGACGCGGAAAAAGTGACATTTCTGAATTCAGCAGCTATCGGCTGGCGTTAGTGGCGAAGGAGTGGGAGGATTATATAATGTCCTACCTCGAATGCATGGCGACAAACCCAAAAGTCCCAAAAGTAACACAGCAGCCAAAACCATATTGAACGACCCCAGGCGCGCAACGATTTTCTGACGCGCGCAGAGCTATTCCCAGGCGTCCCCCTCGACCTTTAGGTACGGAATCTTCCTCGGATCTCTTACCGCGGAGCCTCTTCAGCTTTGTGGGGCGAAATCTCTTCTCAGCCTTGTCGCGCGAGAAACAATTTCCGACTGGCTTACGCTTTACAAAAGATACCCCGTTGGTCCATACGCATCGAAGCCACGTCCCCTATGATTACAACAACTTCAGCCCCGTTGTCCTCTTCAAGCGTTGAGATTGTCCTATTCCAGCGTTAGCAGTCGGTCCAGGCGCACGATGTAGAGGCCAACAGCCAAAGGATGAAGTAGCAACGGCCAACGCGTGGCGCCGGGGACGTTATGACCCAGTCCCTTCCAGCCTTCCGCCCTACTTTAAACCACGTTCGGCTGGGTCTCTGCACTCTGGGCCCCCACTGCGACTGCCCACGAGCCGTTGTTGCTTCGTTACCAAGCTTCGTGTTGAAACTCTCGTGCGAGCCTCGAGTGCTAGTTGGCTAGATGTAGCGAATAAGAGCGCTCGGCCCCCAGATACCCTGCGAGCCAAGGGAGATTCGACATGGATTACCCACCCGACTTTGCAATGCTGGCAGAATATGAGGCTAGGTAGTCCGGCTCTTCTTTGACCGCAGCGCTGACAGCACTGCCCGGCCGTTCAACCCGTCTTCCAAATCCCATCAAGTCAACTTGGAAGCGCACACCCCAAAGTCTTGCAATCCTACTCTGAATAGAGGACATGGCGCAAGAGCGACATGCTAAGCAAGATGCGGATTATCAACCCCTGTATATCCAGGACCAGGTCGACGACCATCAAAGGCAGCACCAACACGGCGACTTCCCGCGCCCAGAGCAGACGAAGAACCCGATAGCATCGACCGAGTACTTATCGTCATCGCAGCTGTCATACTCAGAACCGTACACTCCAGCTCATTATCCGCGATCACAAAAGAGCAGCTCCATATTCAGCGCAACAGGGTACCTGCTCTTTCTCGTCGTCGTCTCGACGCTGCTCTTCGTTTTCACCTCTTGGTTCGTTCAGGCCGCCTTTAGTGGCGAGGTCGGTGTCCGCGTGTCACAGGCCTTTGGGAAATTGCTCAAATGGGAAGTCGGAGACGCGTTGGCTGTTTTGAGGGTGTCACAGGGCGTGTTGTCCGCTTGCACGACTCTGGCGCTCATGAATGCGTTTGAGCTGCTTCAGTGGGCGCTAGCGAGTCGCGATCGGGGTATCTCGGTGCCTAGTTTCCTGGGGTTGAGTCCGACAACGGCTCCGTGGGGAGTTGCAATGATTGCGCTGTCTAAAGCTTCTAGGCTGCCTGAGAGATTATGGGGACTGATTCGGTAGGAACATGTTCTATATCATGAAAGGAACGGAGCTAACGTCGAGAAGTGTTGCTCTCCTCGCTGCGATTTGGCTTGCGGGCATTGTCATATTTGGTAAGATAAACTGAACGACTAGCACGATACTCCAGACTAAAACCATCTCAGTCAGAGCATCAGTGATGACAGCGTACGATACTGGGTACACGTATGATGTCACAGCTGGTGTTGGACAGTTTAATGGTTCTTACGTTCCGCGGTATCTGGAGAAGATTAAAGCAGTTGAACCATCGTACAGATTCCAAATTGTACCATCGACTATTCTTGCTTGGTCGTACTCTCTGGTCTGGAACTCACTGCACGTAATAAGCGGAACGCCAATTGATTGCAAGGACTGCGATGCGTATCTGTTAACCGGAGGCGTTATCATGACAACGCCTTGGCTCCCAGAAGGATATGACAGATACCCCTTGGTCAACATCGACAAAGCCCCAGCTACCCAAGTTCAATTCAAAAGAGGAATGGACTCCAGCGACGGCTTCACGGACGAGAATTGCAGTACATACGGTTCTTCCGGTAACATCACGCTTGGGATGAAAGTCTGCATCAACAAGAGCAAGGCGTCTCCCGGGTCTTATGTGGCAGGTGAGTGTACCAAGCCCAGTTGCAATTCAGAAACTCATTTCCACAGGCCTCTACGTGTGCAGCAACGGCACGGCGAACAACGCATGTTCACAACCAGGCTCCCTGCCGAACCTGACCACAACGATGTCCGTGTACGGCCTCTCCGCAGCCGCGATATCCGCACGCTCCAACTTCAGCATCATGTCTGCGCAGCAATCGCATCTCTCAATCCTGAACCCAAACATCGACCTCGAAGGCTACAAGGCGGCTCTCGATTGGATTCTCGACTTCAACGCAACGAACCTCCCTCCCACCTCTGCCATTGCGGAGCATTTCTGGAACGCACAAGACCAGATCAGCAGTCCATACTGGTCCTCGGAACTGACACGTACCTTCCAAAGCCTGCTCACCTTCCCGCTTTGGTTCTTCAACCCGAACAATTACGGAAATCCGGACCTCGAAGTGCGGGACGTGGTCCAGAATCTCCCACCGCAGCACTACGTCAAAGCCTCGCTGACACGTCCCTTTACAAAGATTGTGCTCGACAAGGGCATGTTTGTTGCATTTGCTGTACTTGAGGGGCTGTCGATACTTTTTATTTGGGCGCTGCTGATATGGCTGTGGATCACGAAGCCGCGTCTTCCTCAGATTACTTCTTATCCGCTCGTGGACTTTGCATTCAAGGCAAAAGAGCCGGGGTATACTGGTGAAGGATTTGGGCCCAGGCGGGCGGGGATATACGAGGCTGATGGCCAGGAACTGAGGCGGAGGATGCGGGATGTCCGGGTGACGTTGCGGAGAGACGAAGGCGCGAGTATGTAGTTGGGAATGGCCGTGCCAAAGTTGAAGATGCTTGCATAGATACCATAATGTTTATGTTTTACCCTTTTACAGAGCGGATTGCATCGCTCATTTGAGCCATTTGACCTTTTCAGCTTGCGTGACTCGAAATTCCTAGACCCTTCACGCGTACAAATGGCTAATGCCAACCGCGAACAACGATCTACTCGAGTGGATTGCATTTGTAGAATAGACTCAGGTCAAAAACTACAAGAGAAAGTATGTCCAAAGCTCCAATTTACCTTTCTGAATGATTAGTAGAGGAATTCTTTTGATTGAAAAATCTGGCTTGCCGAAGTTGACTGAAGTGAAGAAAGAGGAAGGAACATGATCCTGGTTTTGAGAGTTATATGATATTGTTTTGAACCTAGGATCCAATGTTCTTTTTGTTGATGGCGTCTTTCTTAGACGCCGAATTCTTTTGAAAGATCTGAACTATGAACTCAGAGGCTGCGAATTTGAGAAGCCGATGTTGTTGGAATCCTAATTAGACATGCGAAAAGTAAGCGCAGAGCAAGCGTCGTGGTGCGGGAATGACTAGTTTAGGTTGTCATTAGTACGCATTGAGAACTCTTATCATCATGACTACACCAGTGCAACTCACACTCTGTGATGATGTGTCTAGCTTCGAGCTTGACAACACTTTGAACGCTTGCCGGTGGCCACATCATATGGAAACCCCATCGACCGGAAATCAAACGAGAAGATCCATAAACGTATGAAAGTGCAGTGGGTATTCCACAATATCGTCCAATCACGGCCACGACAGCTCCTCGTGGCACTAATCAGGACATAGCGCGCTCGGCAAGTGCAAGGGTCAAACGCCGCATCGTTATCACACGCCACCAGCCGGACGACCGTGATTGACCTCGTGCAGAGCCTACCCAACCCATCTTAGACACGGTCACCCGGGTCCGGAACCAAACTACACTCGAGCGCAGCGCGGCCATTGCCGGTCGCGGGAAAGCGCGCTGAGAGCACGTCGGAGGTACGTTGGCCATGGCTCGTTCGGTGTCTTACACTCCTCAACAACTTTGCTTTTCGTTGATAGGATACACCTTCTCTTGATTGTTTAGCCTGAGCTGGTGTATGAGGGCAGCTTTAGCTCTCGGGAACTGTGACTCCAAGCGCGTACACAAATAGCACGCCGGGGCCCAGACCGGCCGGCTTTTCTCGGTCTATCAAGAGCCACTTCCTACCCGTCATTCAGCAACAGGTAACCCTGGTACTGTCTTTACGAAGTCGCTTCGTCTCCTTGAGTCATTTGAGCGCGATTCTATCACAAGATTTCTTATCGATGATTTAAGAGCTCGTTTTTCTCTTCAACGTTACCACGGCTACGGAAAGCATACAACATGGACCAACGAACTCACATTCCAAACAATAGACGTCGCCGCGACTCTTTGACCATGTCTCGCATAGATCAAGACTTATCTAGCTCTCCGCATCAGGAGACTTATCTCGAAGCGAACGGGGACGTACCCATGATTCGACGTGCTGCGAGTGCCGCCGGGCGGATACCGCACGTCTGCGTAGTCGGAGCTGGCACTGCCGGTCTTCGATGCGCAGACGTACTGCTTCAACATGGTGTCAAAGTAACAATCTTGGAAGGCCGAAACCGTGTTGGCGGGAGAGTACGTAATAGATATGACGGTGAAGCTGGTTCACGTGACTGATATCGGCTAGTTGTGTCAGAGCGATGCCCTTGGCCATCGAGTCGACTTGTAGGTCTGCGAAATCTCTCTTTATTGTCTGATGTTGCAAGAGAAAAGAAGCTAATGCAGGTACTCGACAAGGGGGCCTAACTGGATCCATGGCACCGAGAACAATCCCATTCTCGACCTCGTGAAGCAGACAAATACTGTGACTATGAACTTTGATGGTCGACAATCTGTTTTCGATCGTCTCGGAAACCACATGGATGACAAAGAATCAGCTGAAAATACTGGAATGGTCTGGGAAATCATCGAGCAAGCAATGCAGTACTCAAACGACCAATCGGCAACGATCCCAGCCGAGCAGAGTCTGTTTGACTACTTCGAGGAGAAAGTGAAAGAGATGATCCCAGCTGAACTGGAAAACGATCAAAAAGTCGAGGCCCGAAGAAAGACGATACTAGACATGGCCGAGGAATGGGGTGCTTTCGTCGGCAGCCCTGTTCAAACCCAGAGTCTAAAGTTCTTCTGGATGGAAGAATGCATAGATGGAGAGAATCTTTTCGTCGCCGAAACCTACCACAAGGTACTCGCCAAGATGGCAGAGCCAGTCCAGAGAGGTGCGGATATAAGATTCGAGCACAAAGTCACAAAGGTTGTGTCGAACGGAACCGAGGACGAGCCCAGCGTGACTGTCGAGCTGGACGGAAGAGAGAGCATGGTGTTTGACGAGGTCGTCATGACCACCCCGCTGGGCTGGCTAAAGCAAAATCTCGACGCTTTTGTACCGCCGCTTCCCAAGCGGCTCACACAAGCCATCAACTCGATCGGGTACGGGCACCTAGACAAGGTTAGCACACCCTCCTTCCCTATCCCCGGAACTCCGAGCTCATCAACACTCCCTAGGTCTACATCACCTTCCCAACCGCCTTCTGGGACTCACCAACCACCACCTCCCCCCACCCTACCAACCCCGAGCACACCCTCACCCACCCCGTCAAAGCCACCACCGCCCCCCTCCACCCGGCCCCCATCTCCTCCCCCCCACCACACTACCCCAGCTTCACCCTCTTCACCTCCCCCCACTACGCCTACCCCACCAACCCCCACCACTGGAACCAAGAAGCCGTGAACCTCGCCTCGCTCCCCGCGGGCACCGCGCACCCAACCCTCCTCTTCTACACCTTCGGCCCGACCTCCCTCTCCCTCGCCCGCATGCTCTCCCACCACCCCTCCCCCTCGCACCCCGCCGCCCAAGCCGCCCTAACAACCTTTTTCGAAGCCTACTTCTCGCTGTTACCAAACTACGTCCGCGACTCGCCATCGTGTATGCCGACGGCGGTGCTCGCGACGGCGTGGGCGAACGATGAGTTGGCGGGGCATGGCAGTTATAGTAATTTCCAAGTCGGCTTGGAGAAGGGGGGTGAGGATGTGGAGGTTATGAGGAGGGGGGTGCCGGAGAGGGGGGTGTGGGTTGCGGGAGAACATTCGGCGCCGTTTGTGGCGTTGGGGACTGTGACGGGGGCGTGGTGGGCGGGGGAGGGGGTTGCGAGGAGGATTTGTGGGGTTTATGGGAGGGGGAAGATGGGGGGGGAGGGGGTGTAGGGAGTGTGTGGATTGGAGAGGGGTAGTGGTGCCTGCTGATGGGAACTGCGTTTGGGGTGGTGATGTGATTGTGCATTTTGAGAGCGAGGAGGAAGGGTTAATTGTTTCGGATGTCTTGCACTGTTAGCAAATGGTAGATGGTACGATGGCATACGAATCTCATTGCATCGCATGATTGAGCTCTTGGTGCACTCTTTGAATGTGCGTTCCTGTTCTCTGCAATGTTGCTCGGCCGTACTTTCATTCCCTCAACAACAGATCCACATATCAATGCTAAAGCCGCAAGGAGCTTGTCAGTTGTGATACAATTGTTCATCAATTTCCGAGGCTTTGGAAGACTCCCTCTCCCCACCTTTCTCCACTGCACGAATCAGTGCCCTAAGCCGCTATAGAGCATCACCGAGACGTTCTCTCCTCGGTTTTATCCTCCCGACGATCGAGATACCTCTCGTGGGCCTTTCCCGGCTCGCATTCCTAATTTGCTTGGACGTGCATGACAGCTCAAGTTGCTACCTTCCACTTCGACTGTGACAGTAAGGGAGAAACTGGGGTGCTTTTTACATTAGCCCACGCTCAATACCCGCTCACCGAGAAAAGGCCGTGGTCACTGTCGATCTATGCTATGATTGTGAAGTCTATCGTTCCGACCTTCCGTGCCAAGGCGAAAGACGCTGCCGTGGGACAGCACTGGGTATTTGTGAAGGTGGCGATGGTAATCTGACTGGCCGTTGAGCAGATTATGCAAGCTCAACGGTATAAATCCACGGTATATGGTATATCAAACCTCGCTCTCCCTTTTTCAAGCAGACGGTGGGCTGCTAATCGGCTGCGCGGGCCATGCATGGTGGCGAATTTGTTAGCACGATACGGCAAACAGTCTTGCTGGTGTTGGTAAGTTTTAAGCATGTGGCCCGGGTGCAGGCACTGTTTGAATGACTGCGTCCTTCACCATATGGCGTATTCTACTGGGCTCGGGGTTGCCGTTGCTTTGATTTTGATTTTTTGATAGTCATGCGAGTTTACTTATGTCAAACCCCGATGGAACAAGAAGAGCTCGAGAATTAAATTGCCAATTCGACTCTCTGATTTGATAGTATGACAAAACAAGACGCTCCTGCTCTTCCGTTTCTCGGTTGTGATTGCGAATACGACGACGCGGGGTGCGAGGCTAATGCACCCCACAATGCCACCATGGCCTTCTAATCGTATTACGAGAAGAAAGTAGAGTAAGAGTTACTACGTCAGAGAGTCGTCTGGATGTGCTTTTGAAAGCGGGGAAAGAAGCCGTCTTCAACTGATCTCGGTCGTGCGTTCAGAATGCTGTTGCGCAGCTCGCTGTGTGGTGAAGTGGATCTAACTTGTCAGTTACAAGGCATCCAAGGGTTGCTTGATCAGTTTGCATCGCTTGAAATGTGGTCTTGTCAGTGAGCCTTGAAGTCCTTGCGAAAGGCACCGAGCACTCCGCACAGGCAAACTCGAGCATCCCCAAGCTGGTCGGTAGCGAGATCGATGAGCAGGCCGATCATGGATGGACTAACCCTCGCGTGGTTAACGTGCCTCGTGACAAGATCAGAAGGCAGACCGCTGAACCGCAGCCATGTCTTGGCTTACGCGACCAGACATCCCAATATCTGGTGGTGCTACAGAGCTACGGAGTCCGTGTTATTGTATCGTTGCTTATCCACCGCTAAAGGCAGCCGCTGGTAGGGAGGCGGACAAAAAGCCCGAGTCGGATCGCTTAGTCTAGGTACAAGGGTATCAATATGGGCAGTGCTTGCTGGTCAGATCGCACAGAATCTTTGCCTTCAATGAAATATTCCATATTGGGATGAGTCCGCGTCCAGCTCACCTCATACAACAGCGATTTCGGTGAGCGTGGTAACCCACGGTTCACAAAGGCCACCTGCATGTTGACGACATAAGGAATTGCGGGGCGGCAGAAGCGGTCTGCAACACGAGAAGGCCGCATGGCCGCAGGGGCAGATCGAGCCGCCTCGGTTGTGGCTTTGGGCCAACGTCAAACTAAAACGGCGCCTTGGGATTGTGTGTCGCGAAAACTGCCCAGAGGACGGCTCGGAAACACGGTGCCCGTCGGCGGTTTTGCTTATCCAAGGCCTCCCGCCCACAGGATTCGGTGGAGGTAATGACGTGGAATGATTGGGCCTTGGAGTTCTTTTGGTGATACTACAATGACTGTGCGACATGGGGCAGAATTTGTATTAATTATCACCTGTTTGTCGACGTGATAAACGAGAAGCAATTCCTGAAAATCACAGCTGCTGGGCGAATCAGAACAGCGACATGTGAATGGATTTTCATGGTCTGACGACAGGTTTCGGTCGATCTTCAAGGTTCCGGCGTTATCAATTCCGTGAAGGCTGGGAATGGACCCTGAAGACCGACATGGAAGGTTTGGCGTGTGGAACAACTGGTGGGGCGGAATCGGCGTGGAGGGGAGGAGCGGTGGAAGATTGGACGAGGGCCTGTGTGCTAAGGTCGAGCCGGAACAGAATTGTGGAGATGGGTTGGGAAGCGTGGCGGTGTCTTCGTCTTGGGCGCGGCGGGACAATGTTTCAAGGTTACCTTGAGTTTGCGATGATCACAATAAGCTGCATGTTTGATGTACTGGGTACGTTCCCAAGCCATCCACGCTGCACTGCGAAGCACGCACGGGCGGCATTGATGAAGCCATAGGAGCCTTGCGAAATCCACACGTACGGTCCCGAGACGCCCTGCGTCTGCCGGGAAAACCCATCTCAGTATTCATCTTCGTGATGCAGTGCTTTGCGATGGAGCTCAAGCTAATCCCAGCAGAGCGAGAGGAAGATCAATATCCGGGACCAGGGCATCCGCGAGGTCCGATTCGAAGAATAAAAGTGGACAGGACAGGTACGTACCTGTGCCGCTCACCTCACCCACGAATCCGAGCGACCTGCACCCGCTAGCCACGGTCGTCTGCGAGATGACGTAGTGGGGCGCGACGCATAGGGATAGACACGCCAAGCGCGCTCACTCGACCAGAGCGAGTGCGGTGCCAGAATCACGCCATGTGCGTAACCTGAAAAGGGGGCCTGTTGGGATGATCGTCGAGTGGTGCCAGGCTGCGCTATTCCGGCCTGATCTCTGGGTTGTGCAGCGTGGATCCGGTGGGTAACCGCCACAGCAACTTGGGATGGTTGTTTGAGGCGAGTGCGGGTAAAGAGAACGAGGGTATGCGAGCGGGCCGTCGAGGGCCGGGGCAAGCGAGCGAAAGTGTGTGCTGTGCCATGCTGCCTCTACGTAGTATTGTATGCGCGAGATAGATTGGTGATGAGCGTCGACGCGAGATGGCTCGTGGAGCGCTTGGTCGGCAATTACGCTGCCATAGTGAAGCCAGATATCCCAACGTCCGAGAGCGGAAGGCGAGACACGAACCATGGCAGCGCCCATGGCGTAACCCGTGACTGTGGTCGTGCCCAGGCGATGGGTATTATGCTGTGTCCAAGTTTCGATGAAAAGGCTGTGTGAGTTGGAATATTGGATTCGAGATAGTTACATGAGCCCGCGAAGACCATAATCACCTGCCGTCGAGCTCGACGCCCGTTGCAGCTCTGACTGAAAATGAAACAGTAAAGTGAATGAAGCATCTGCCTCGACGCAAACATTGGGCTCGAGAGTTGCTGCAACACTCAGCCTTTGGGTATCGTCGAAAGTAAAGGAAACGCCGTCCGCTGCTGCATCCTAGGCCGTGACTGTCTTGAATGGTATCGTCCTGTCTGCCTGGGATGCTATTTCTTATTTCTTACCGTGAGACCCGCACGAAGAAGCGCGAAGATCATTTTGGAGGCTAAAACCACTTTTGCTTGCAGATGTCGTCCGGCGAGGTATTTGCTGATATGTATAACGCCGATAATGCACCGAGGCCGTGATATAATCCTGGAAATGCTGTCACCGCCAAAAAGCAGGTTGGATCGTGCCCGCTGGAGCCATCTAGTGCTTCGCAGTACTCGATCTGGCGGCTGCAGACAGAGGCTGGCGTTGCTCGGTCAGTCATCTTCCCCCGACATAGGGCGAGTGTCCTGGAGAAGTCTCGCCGCGCCGTCGAGCCTCTTCGCGGATCAGCTGGTCGACAGTGGAGGCAGTTTCGCCATTGTTGACGGCCGTGAGGTAATCTTCTCCCTCGAGCTCCAGTGGGGTGACGGGGCCAGGACTTCCTAGAGGAATGAGGCGTGGGCTCGTGGGTTTGTCTGTTTGTGATCGGCCCTGGCGTTGAGCGCCGGCAATCATCTCGCGCTGTAACATGTACATTTGTCGCTGGGCTTCGGAGTACTGCTTCTGGTAGGCTCGTGGCGAAAGAGGCGGCTGGGGGCTATTTGGCCCTGTGCGTGGGGTTTGTGCTGCACTGGATGCCGCAGAGGTGAAATTGGCTGGATGGAAGCGCGGCAGGCCCGGCAGGCGCAGTGACTGGGCGTTGCTTGACGAAGACTGTCGGTGATGGGGTGGTGCTCGTCGCCGGGCCTGCGATGGAATGGCGAGGGACTCCATTCGCGGAGAGAGTGGTGAACCGGTCGACGGCATGCTGGAGGTGCGGGTGTTGGATGGGCGAGCCGACATGTGTTGACGGAGAGAAGGGGGATTAAATCGAGGGCGAAATCGGAATGGGTTATGACGTGGGTGCGGTGGGTGCGGTGGGTGCGGTGGACGCTAGTTGGTACTCGCACTTGAAGAAGGCACGACGGCGCCGCGAGGGATAGAAACCCGAGTGTTTATATCCTGCACGGCCACGGTGTACGAGCATAGGGTGAGCCCAATATACCTGGCAGTGAATGGGCCCCTGGAGCGAGCCAGAGTCAAGTGGAAAGGCAGGCGACGATCGCACTGGGAGCGCGCACCGCGGGCCTGAGACGGCTCTCGAGTGGGTAGACCCTGTTCCCGCGCTGCTGGTCTTCACTTCGGGCAATAGACAAGCAAAGCGTGCAAGGTGTGGCAGCCACCGGCGCAGATGGTGGAGAGGCACAAGGGAGCGGCGTCTGGTGCAGGTGCGGGGCCAATTAAACGCCGATGGCGGGCTGGAGTGCGTCGACGAGGAGCCAGCGGGCGGGAGCCTTTTGTGGGCGCGGAAGACGGCAGACGAGGGTCCTTTTCAACGCCTGGAGGGAGCGCTGGGGACATGTGGACATTTCAACTCACTCGTACCATGGCCAGCCTAACGCGGCTGTGCCCACATCATCGGTTTGTCCTGCGCTGCTTGGCGGTCAGTCTAATCTCATCCATTGTCGTGTCGCGAGACCATGAGCCGAAGTTCCGCGTCTACAAATACAACTAAGCTTCCCTCTTCCTCACGTGCTGCCGGGCGCTAAGGGAAGAGACATGACACCGTCCCAACGCGCTGGCCGAGAGGGTGATAGGATGCCTCCCGCTGCACAGACGCCTCCCGCTCGCTCCGACCTTCTCTTCGTCTGCTGCCTCCGTCTTTCCACAGCAGCAACATCTACCGCGTCCTCGACAAAGTAAGCCGTAGCCGCATGCGCTGAGATCGCGATTGCCATCCTTCATTGTCCCACCTGATATTGGAGCTAGGCCTCCTGGAGTCGCTTCCGCATGCTCTTGTGAATTGCCATGCATGCCACATCGCGACGCCTGGGGCATCAATTGATATGCCCGCTGCCACCTTTGAAAATTTTCTGCCCGTCGTGGCTGCAATCCTGCAGCTGCAGCGCATCATCTCGTCGCACTCTGCGTGTACCAGTCCTTTCATGTCCAAGAAGCGTCTCGCCCCCGCATAGAGGATGATCGGACGCAAGGGATGTGCCCATGCTCGAGCAATCTATCTACAAAGCTGGTGTACCGAGTGCTTTCCGCTTGCGCCGTTTCCGATTCAGAAGTGCGCCCGGCGCGTCGAGCCTACTCTACAGCCATTTGTTCACCAAAATGTAACCTCAGAAGAGAGACACGGCAAACATCCCTCAGTCGATCTCCCGCAGCTGCAGTCCGTATTTTCTGCTTCAGCCGCCGGGCACGTTCACTCAAGGTTAAAGATGCAAGGCAGATGTCCCAGAACAATGGCTCCGGCTGTAGAGGAGGCACCTTCCGAACGCACGCCATCGTATGCGTGAGCCCCTCAGTTTGATGGCATGATGGAGGGGAACGAAAATCTTTAGACGAGCGTTGAACAAAGGCCAAACCACGATTTGTCCAGGTCTAGACCAATTTCATTGTGACTAGAGCGACCACGTCCGCCTCACTTAGGTTTAGTGGTCACCGGTGGCCACATAGAACGTGCAGCAAAAGCCAGTGGCACAACAGATGCTGTTTCATAGGATACAAGTTCACCGCAGCCTGTACTACGTTGAATTGTCTATGGCTTGACTCTTGCCCCCGAGTCTCTCCGCCATTCCATGGCTCTCATCTCTGGCCAAGCTTTTCTAACGCACGAGCTCCTTGCTCTTCCCACTCCTGCTTTGATATCCACATGTTGTCCTTGTCCGCCATCTGCGTGGAGTCAGTAGCTGCATCGAAGACGGGACATCTTGACATACAATGTTTGCGAGCACGGCGCCGCCTAGGAAGACCATGTGTCGGCGCCGGGGCGGGTCCTCGATGCGTACTTTGAATTTCTGACGAGGATTAGCGATACCCAACAATGAGTACCCGTATACCCACATTTAATCGCTCGGGGTTGCCGCCTAGGACTTTGGTGAGCCACAGCTGCTTCAGCTCCTTTTCCAGCCTGCTGGGCAGACCCGGATACATGCTGCTCCCACCACTCAACACAATTGCCTTGTACAAGCTCGAGCGCACGTCCACGTCCGCGGATTGGATAGTGTTGAAGAGAAACTCGGCGATTCCGGGTTGCTCGACGTCAACGAGATGCGGCTGGAACAGACATTCAGGTGCTTCGAACCGTTCACTGCCGACCCGAATAACACGACCATCGGGTAGAGTATACGATTCGACCAAGACCGTCGTGTCTTCGCTGAGGCGCTGGTCCAGCTCCAGGTCATACGAGACATAGCAGAGCTTCTCCTTGATCTGTCGGACCGTCTCGAAGTCGGCTGTGCGGTTAAGCGCGTATCCCCTCCGTAGTAGCAGAGCGATGAGGTTCCGTGTCACATCTCGCCCTGCGACATCCAGCCGTCGCGTCAAATGGTTGAGTACGGTGCTCTCGTAAACAGGGACAATGTGTGTGACGCCGTCGCCCGAGTCTACAACCACTCCCGATGAGAGGCCTTGGGCGTACAACGCTAGAACGGCCTGTATTGCTACGTATACTCCTCCAAATCCGTAGCGCTCAAACATGACCTCGGCCATTTGTTCGCGGTTCTTGAGCGGGTTCATCGGCGGTTCGGTGAGGAGAATCTTTCGGCCAGTGGGATCTAAGCGCATCTTTTCGAAGAAGGTGTAGTCCCAAAGGTGTTGCATGTCGTCCCATCGCTTGACAATGCCATTCTCCATCTGTCGATTGCATGTCAGCTTTAGTGCCTGTTGGATTGTACGGCTCGAGGATCCTCTGCAGCCCACGTACAGGATATGTGATTTGAAGCATCGATCGTGCCGCCGCCGCCTCGTCTCCGCACATTATGTCTTTAACCACGATATCTCCATCTCGCTCTTCCGAACGCAGTATCGGCCGGCCGACTATTGAGGGGTATTGGTGGTCTGGGAAGTTCTGTAAACAGCGTGTTAGATTAAGGTGTAGCCAAAGTTTGGGAACTTGAACACGTATACGAACCTGTCCTGCGT
Source organism: Polyplosphaeria fusca (assembly GCA_010093805.1). Lineage (NCBI taxonomy): Eukaryota > Fungi > Ascomycota > Dothideomycetes > Pleosporales > Tetraplosphaeriaceae > Polyplosphaeria > Polyplosphaeria fusca. Next base: position 65,000 of record ML996247.1, read on the forward strand.
AGCCTGCCTTGAGGAATCCGGTGCCTCCGTCGAGGACTATGAGGCGTCAGCGGGGTAAGCGCGAACAATTCAAGTTGTTTATACCAATGGGAACATCAGCCATAGTTGAGGGAGGCGCCGTGGAGCAGGGAGAGAGGAAATGAGCGGAAGAGACGCCTGCTGTCGAATTGGAATGCTCGTGCCCGGTGCCGTTGGAGGGGCTGTGAAGTTGACGTTGGCGAGAATGGTCTGTGCGTCAACACCAAAATGGCAGCTCGAGCTCTATTGCGCTGTGTGGATATTAGAACCCCCCAGCACATCGCTCCTGATATACTCGACCAGCAGGCTCCAACATTGAAGCCTAATACATGACCAAGAGTTTCCTTTGGTTCTATTTTTATTGTAGATGTAGTTACCGTGGATTAATTATATTGAACGTTGAGAGATTATCATGAACCTTGGTACACTGTTTTAGCAGTGGTCCTGGCCAAGACAATCAAACCAGGTGGATATTAGAACGAGAACAGAGATGGTTGAGAGGGGGACTAGAGGAGGATTCACGAGGAAGGTGCTATTGCCTTGTTGCTTCCACCCTATCCTTCCAACAAGCCAATATCAAGAAAGCTACAGTGTCTATTACGATTGATTTGATTACTCAAACACCGCTTCAGACACAAGCACCAAGCCTGGTATTGCAAGGGTAACAATGTCAGCGCCGTATGCTCTTGCTATGGTTTTCCCGCTCGTCACCGACTGCGTTCTCGTTCAACACCAGCAGCTTGAGCAGAAGCGAGCCTTGGCGCATATCGCACATTCAAATCGCCATTTCGCCAAACTTTCTTCCACCACCACAACACAACGACCGCACAGCCTGCACGACAGCGTCGGTCACCATGCCTTTCGTAAGTGATCCCTAACAGAACGACAGGCGCAGGATGCATGTCCTATTCGCATCTGCGAGGCCCTCTTCACGAGGTGCCACCCCGCTTCGACGGCCAGTCGAGTGGAGTCTGTGCAAGTTGCTTCAAATTGCGGGTTGAAGCGTCAATTGCTGACTCTGGGATATGCAGTCTAAGCTGGTCAAGAATGATTCGTACTTCTCGCGGTACCAAGTGAAGTACAAGCGTCGCCGACAGGGCAAGACTGATTACTACGCTCGGTGGGTTCCAAGCACTCATCGATATCATGTACATGGCTAATGTGCGTAACTATAGCAAGAGGCTCATCACTCAGGCAAAGAACAAGTACAACGCGCCCAAGTACCGTCTCGTCGTCCGCTTCACCAACCGCGACATCATCACTCAGATCATTACCTCGGAGGTTGGCGGCGACAAGATCTTCTCCTGTGCCTACGCCCACGAACTGAAGCGATATGGCATCACCCACGGTCTCACCAACTGGGCAGCTGCCTACGCCACGGGTCTCCTCCTCGCTCGCCGCACACTGACGAAGCTCAAGCTGGACGAGGACTTCACCGGTGTCGAGGAGCCTGATGGTGAGTTCACCCTCACCGAGGCGGTCGAAGTCGATGGCGAGGAGCGCCGCCCGTTCAAGGTCTTCCTTGACGTCGGTCTTGCCCGTACCTCGACTGGTGCCCGCATCTTCGGTGCCATGAAGGGAGCATCTGACGGTGGCCTCTACGTGCCGCACTCGGAGAACCGCTTCCCCGGCTACGACATGGAGACCAAGGAGCTCGATGCCGAAGTCCTCCGCAAGTACATCTTCGGTGGCCACGTGGCTGAGTACATGGAGACGCTTGCCGACGACGACGAGGAGCGCTACAAGTCGCAGTTCTCGGGCTACATCGACGATGACATCGAGGCCGACGGTCTCGAGGAGCTCTACGCCGATGCGCACAAGCAGATCCGCGAGGACCCGTTCAAGAAGGAGGAGAGCGATGGTCCCAAGAAGACCAAGGAGGAGTGGAAGGCGGAGTCGCTCAAGTACAAGCAGAAGAAGCTCACCAAGGAGGAGAAGACGGAGCGCGTCAAGGCCAAGATTGCGGAAATCAAGAGCCAGTAGGTTCAGTCGTGAATGGCTAGCTCTTCTTCATGACAAAAGCACGGCGTCCGGGCATGGCATTGGGATTCTGGGTGGTGGCTAGGACATGTATCTAAGCTTCACGTGGACTGAAGACATTCGAGGCCACTCGACCAACCCTTGCTTGCCATGCTTGCCATGCTGACCGTGTGCGTTTTTGCGAGTGATGGATATGTGATGAGGGCCACGTTTCCAAGGCTGGTGCAGCACAGGGCGGTGGCGATGGGCCTTTTGTCAGATGTTCACCCACAGAAGGTTGCTCGTGACAGTAGACGATGATGAGGGCGCCACAGTTTCCAGCGGCGGCTCTTGAGTCTGGCCAGGGCGACTCACGGCGTCGGCCGCAGCACGCGGTCAGCCACGGACAGCAGAGGTCAGGAATTCCGGATTGTGGGCTGGGGTGGCCGTCTCCACGCCCGTCCCCGAGCCCTTGTGCGAGGCAAGGGTAAGACAGTCGACTCAGCGCGAGCGTGTCAGAAAAGCGCAATTGGCCGATGTAAAGTAAAGTTACGCGGTGGGCAGACAGGCGACGGGGCTTGAGATTGTTCGCAATGGGTGGAGCTCGGGGGCGAATGGGGGTCCGCTGCATTCCATCATAGTTCACGGTGGAGCCGAGCCCACTACGGGCCTGGGTGACGGCGCGGTATGGTTATCGGGCTGCCATGACGCGCTTCCTGGCTGCGCACCACTGTCCGCTCGACACATTCTGCTGTTATCAGCCCTGGCGACAGTGCGCGCAGCTTCTACCGCTTTACTCAGCTACGGTATACGGTACCCGTGCCTGAGCGCAGCCGTCGTCCGACCCATCGGGCCATTTGAAAGCAACGCAGGTGCGGCTAACGTCCTGCACCCCCGCTGACCACATTCCCTTCGCTACACCTACGCCCCGTCGACGTCCTCTTCCCATGGCGCTCTCGAGATAACATCCACCGACTCTACAGCCATCATGGAGGACATTCACGGCGTCGATGTGTCCTGGCTGCACCACTCCACTAGAGGTGAGCTTACTGCGCCGCGCTCCACCTTCGGCCCTCCGGATGGCCGCTTGGAGCGATGGAGCGAGAGACCGAGCGAGCACAATACTAACTGCCCGTCGCAGACCATCACCATCGCCAACACGCTCCCTCCTCGCCTGGTCTCGCTCGAGACGCTCCCCCGCGCACATCTACACACGGCGGCCTCCCTTACTTCGCCTCTCCCACCGAACCCAAGATACCAGAGCCAGCCCCAGCACCAGCCCCAGCAGTAAAGGAAGTCAGCTTGCCCACGCCACCGCCGTCTACGCCTCCTGCGTCCAAGTCGTCACTCAAGAGGCCGGCTCTGCTTAGCCGAGTCAGTTCCGAGAAGAATGGCACCTCGCCGCCAGAGTCAAAGTCGTCCCTGCGCAAGAACTCGTGGATTTCGAGCATAAGCTCCAAGTTCTCGTCGCAGAACTCGCCTGCGCAGACATCGAATGCCCAAGCCCAGGGCTCGCCGGCACATGCGAATGGCGCCAACGGGACCACGTCATCGGCCAACGGTGCACTGCACGGCATCCAAGCGGCTTCGGCCGGATATCATCATGCGCCGGAGCCGTATGTGCCACAGGCGCCAAAGGCTTCTTTCATATCAAATGCGCTTCGTCGATTATCGTCAGGCTCTCAGGTGGGACCCACAGGTCGAGTGGCCCCACAAGGAGGGGTATGCCCACGGATGGTCTTGAACGTCGACCAAAATCGCAATCGCTGCCTAGTACCAGAGCTGGACCAGAACAAGCTGCGTCGCGTTGCATTCTGTGTAGATGTCGAAATCGCTGGCGGTCCGAGGTACAAGGATGACGCAGATGGCGAAGAGAAGAAGAAGAAGCGCAAGGACAGGAAGTTGAAGGAGCGGGCCGAAGGCGAGGCGCTCAAACATCCCGATGCGGTTCGCGAAGACAAGGATCAGGATGGCGTCGTCAAAATCGATAGCACTACACAGGAAACGGTTGGGCGCGAAGAATCCCCTGACCCCGAAGGCACTGTAGTGGACGAGGAGAAGAAAGAGCCAAGCAGGAAGAAAGAGAAGAAGAAGAGATCCGAGGCAGAACGGAAAGAGCGTAAAGAGAAGAAGCGGAGAAGAGCAGAGGAGAACGGGTCCATACCTCTGGAGCTCACTCGGGATGAGGATGACGATGAGGGTCCTGAGCTGTCCTCTGGTACGCCACCAGCGCCGACCATTCCACCCAAGCCGCAAGGCCGACCCACCACAGACCCTTTGCGAATCTACCGAAGATGCTGCCAACTTCGCGAGACTCCCATTCTCAAACGGATTTGCGATCAGCTGTCCGCTCCCCAAGCCTGCTCTCTACTTCACCCTGGTGTAGTAACTTGTCTCGATCTCACGGGATCTCGATTGCAATTAGCAGACGTAGTTACCCTCTCGGATTGGTTGGCCGTGGTGCCTGTGAAGAAGCTGTTTTTGGAAGATGCCGACCTCAATGACGAGAAGGTCAGGGTAATCTTGGCAGGCCTCCTCGCCGCCAAGATTCCGGAATCCCCGAGGAAGCGCTCCACGCAGGGCAAAGACGTACCACACGACACCAACAAGACTGAGGAACGGTCAGGGTATGTCAAGAAGCTCGTCTTGAAGAATAACGCCAAGATCACCGCAGAGGGTTGGAAGCACATTGCGCTCTTTGTCTACATGTGCAAATCGATCCAAGCCCTCGATGTCTCGATGATAAACTTTCCAAAGCCAGGACCACTCCTATCCCCTCAGCTTTCGAACACTACGCAGTCATCCAACGGTTCGATGTCGTCGCATTCACGCGATGTGGGAGACATTCTGTCAAAGGCCATTTCCGAGAGACTGGGTGGGTCCCAGCTGGAGGAGTTGGTTATGGCGGAATGCTCCCTGACAAGCCCGACAATCCGCAAGCTCATTGATGGAGTCGTCATCAGCGGCGTAACAAGACTTAGTCTCGCTGGCAACGACATCGATGAAGAAGGACTGGACCATGTTCTCCATTACATACGATCGGGCATGTGCCAAGGCATCGATCTTGGAGGCAATGACATACGCGATTTCATTCCACGGATAGCGCAGTGTTTCACAAAAGATTGTCCACTGTGGGCTCTAAGTCTAGCAGACTGCGATCTGACTGCCGAGTCTTTGAAGATTCTCTTCCCGGCATTGATCGCTCTTCCGGATTTCCGTTTCTTAGATCTGTCACACAACAGGAGCCTCTCCTCTCGGGAAACGACAATATGCCTGGCCCGGAAATACATTCCGCAGCTGAAGAACTTGAAGAGGATACACCTGAATGACATCAACATGTCCCCCAAAGACGCAATTGCATTAGCAGATGTCCTCCCGGATTGTCCGGTCCTTGCACACGTCAACATTCTCGGGAATCCCAAGATCACTGCGGTCTCAGTGGCTTCCGACGAGGCCAGCCAGGAAGAAGCTGCCGCGCTCTACGCCTCACTCATGGCAGCAGCGAAACTCTCTCATGTGCTCATGGCCATCGATGTGGACGTGCCCGGGCCTGAGGCGAGCGAAGTGGTCAAAGCCCTTGCGAAACAGATTGTTGCTTATTGTTTGAGAAACATGGAGGGCTTGTCCGAGATTCCAGAACTTGGCGCTCCCCAGAAGGAGGTAGAGGTTCCAGATATCCTCATGCATATTGTGGGGCACACAGAGGGCTATAGCGAGAACCACGACAACGACCCACCAGCACCAAATGACGACTATATTGTTACCGGCACTGGTGTTGTCAAGGCGCTCAGTTATTGCCTGTTACAGAAAGCCACAGATCACCGAAGGTCATCAATACAAGTCAGCGGCACTACGACCCCTAAGAGTGTGGGTATCGTCGAGGACTCAGAAAAGGCAAAGGGCACCTCCATGTTTCTACTTGGAAGTGCGCGCAACATCAAGGCGCGTCTGCAACCCGCACTAGTCAGAGAAGCGCGGGAGGGCAATGACATGGCTTATCGTAAGTTTACACCTCCACCACTGCTAAGGAAGCTTACTGATCCACTCAAGGCCGTCTGCTCTTCCTTGATCAAACCCTGCAGGGGATGATTCAACGTTTTGAAGACGAATATCCTGAAACACGTCTGAAGCCCGCCGACAGCTCCTCAGTCCACAGCTCTGCCCCCTCTACCTCCCCACCTGCGTCCACTGTTCCGACCGTCTCCACTGCCACCGAACCTGCCGGTGCCGAGTCCGACGACGACGAGCCGAAGGCCTTACGCTCACGCCACAATTCCGACGTCTCTCTTGCCTCGCGCGCACTCTCCCTCGAAGAAGGCCGTCTGCACCGCTTGGGCCACCGCGTCCGTACCGAGATTCTTAACGCTTCCCGGCCACCCTCAATGCATGCAGACCAACCTAATCCTAATATCTCGGGTACCTTGGACCACAAAGGATTGCCCGAACACCTACAGGCCCTGCGCGACAAGTACTTCGAGTATTCCGGGGAGGAGATTCTTCAAATGACACAGAGCGTAGGTATCGAGAAGGCATTCGATACCATTGCGGAGAATGCAGAGGAAATCAAGGCTTTGGCGGAGGAGAACCCGGAAGAGTTCAAGAGGTGGCGGGAGGTGCAGGTTGCAGCTTTAAAGAACAGGAAACCGGACGAGTGGTTCAAGAGAGACGATGGCGCTGTCAATCCACCGCATCCTGTGGATGACGACAAGGATGATTTTGCAGTTGAGGACTAACCTTTGAACTGTTCCTCGTGTATTTTGTGCTGTACTTTTGCCTGTGGCAGACTTTCTCTTCTCCGTCCCTCTATCAGCAAGCGAGCGTTCATATCTTTATTTCTTCTCCTGCTTTTTCTTCGTGGGTCTAGGAATAGATCTCGCGTACCAGCCCTCCACGTCATCACGATTTTCGTTAGTCTCTGGTCACGTCTATTGAATTTGTCATGTGCATTGATATCCGGCCTGGGATGGGGTGGTATAAAAGTCGGAATTAGGGAATCGGTCTGTCTCTACCTGCAGGCTTTGTATCTTTTAGTTGTTTCGTTGACCAGAGAGAGGAATGCAAAGAACTGCTTCATAATTTGCTCTCTAAAGTCTTCCCCAAGTCACTCGCTATCTCTTTTTATCGTGGTGTTCATATGATATGATGTGGTACAAGGAAGAGTCGGTCGCGTATTGTTGCCAGACATGGCCATGAAGAGCAACGTAGACTCTGCGGTAAATTACGCATAAAAGAACGAGATCAGTCAGAGGTGAAGCTATAGGCTCTCTATCACGGTGTTGCCATAAACAAGGGCAGCTCTCTTCTTCTCGCGTCTCGTCTCTCGTACTTGCCTCTTGTTCCAGAAGTTTATAGATTCTTATTGGGGCAATATTACCTCTCTCTCTCTTTCTCTCTTCAGACCTCCTTCTCTCCACTATCGTTATTGTCCTCGGCAAGCGAAGCGTTGTTGGTTGGGCATGCCCCATATCCCCCAGACCTCCCAGCCTCGCGCTCACCCCCCAACCTCGACCATCCGAACCTCCTCGAAACGCCCCAGCGCACCCAACTTTCACCATCCTCATCCCATCTCCCCCGCCTCACACGCGCGCGTCCGTGCGCAGCCGCCTGCGCGCCCCGTCTCTACGCAACGCGCTCTCTCACCCGCGATTACGTCACGCGCCGTTTTCCCACAGCAACCACATTTGCTTGCGCTATTTAAGTTTTTAGAAACTTTATACCTAGTAATTGAACATGATATGAAGGATTAGCTCAGTGGTAGAGCGCCGCCGTTACCGAGTTTCCGATCTCGAGCCCAGCCTTACACATAGCTACATAGCTGTAAGGACTCGTAGAGAGGTTCACAAGGGACAATGACGGGTCAGCGAGAGTTCGAGCCTCTCATCCTTCGAGTTTCTTTTTTGGTTTTTTCCTTTAGGAGGGAGCTTTTGGGGTGGGATTGGAGGAGCGGAGTTATCACGCTCTCTCTTTTTTTACTCTCTACTTTCAAGATCGGTTAACATACTAGTTAGTAGTTAGTGCTCTTATATATAATAAATGATATTCTCTCTATGCTTACTTAGTAAGTGCGGATGAAAGAAAGGTACATTGGATGAGTAGGGAGGATAAGGCGATTAGGGTCTGCGTACAACTAACAGTAGCAGCAGCACTTGCCCTCAATTACAGACAGCCAGGGAAAGAGATAATAACTATTTCAAAGAAGGACTATTCATTCCCATGTTCAAGCTGACTGATTGCAGCGCTTTTCACGTTCACAATATCCAAATTCGTCATTATCCTAATTCGGCAATCAAAGTACCAGCTGGCTAAGGCTTAGCTACCTGTCTTTCCTTCTTCTCGCCAACAAGGTCTAGCACATATAAGAAGAGAAGAGGCAGTGTATCTGAATAGAGAGAAGCTTAAGCGTTTACTACCCTTCGTCTACCCTCGTCTCATTCCACCGTTGAATATCCAAATCATGTATTCAAGGCCTGTCGAGTTCAAGACTTTCGACCAGACGACTCTTCGGGGCGATCTGTACCTGCCTGCCAAAGCCAAGCAAGTACCTTTGGTCATCCTTACTAGTGGCGTATGCCTCCACTCACGGCACCCATGCTACCTCACACATGCAGCAGCTGATTAACCTCCCCGCAGCTCACCCTGCTCAAAGAGCACTACCTCCCCAACTTCGCCAAAGCCTTCCAAGACCACGACATCGCCGCCCTCGTCTACGACCACCGCAACTACGGCAGCAGCGACGGCACCCCCCGCAGCGAAACCGACGTCTTCCAACAAGCCAACGACGCCAGCGACGCCGTGACATTCGCGGCCTCCCTCGACGCAGTCGACCCCAACCGCATCGCCATCTGGGGCATCGGTCACTCTGGCGGCATGAGCATCATCGCCGCCGCACTCGACCCCCGCATCGCTGCTGCCCTCATCCTCATGCCCTTCACATCGGGCTCGAGCGACAGCGCCGCCGTGTTCCCGCTGTCACGCGTGTGGCAGAACCGCGTGGCGCAGAAGACAGCGTACGTCAAGATCTGGCCGGACAGTAGAGAGGAGGCGCTAGCAGACCCGCCCACGCTGCTGCTGCCCGGCGAGCAGGCGTGGAATTTCATCGAAGGGGCGCGCGATATGACGCGTCGGGCGCGGGGGGAGGAGTTTTTGAATCAGTTGTCGCTGCAGTCGTTTTATCATATTGCCAAGTGCGAGCCGAGGGAGTTTGTGCATTTGTTAAAGGGGAAGCCGTTGTTGTATCTTGTTGCGGAGACGGATGCGCTGACGGGGCCGGTGGATATGCATAGGGAGGTGTTTGAGAGGGGTGGGGAGTGGGTGGGGAAGGAGTGGGTGGTGATGAAGGATCATCATTTGTTGACTTATGTTGGGGATACGTTGGTGGATAATGTGAGGGCGCAGATTGAGTTTGTGAAGAAGTATCTGTAGTTGCTGGGGAGGAAGGGAAATGGTATGAATAGGTTGGTAGGCCAAAGTTCATTTACTCATCTACAGCATGAATGACTTCTTCAATTAGCATACTGCTCATGAGTGGTGTCTACATCGTGAACCAGTCAGGTTTCGATCGAAGTCGCCGTGACGTCCATGACATCGCGGTTCCAGCCAATTATCACGAAGATCGGGACAATGATGTTGAAAGAGGTGTTCCTCGATCAAAGCAGAGTCAGTTTCGTTGTCGTTGAGGAACAGCACATGCAGTGAAGAAGTTACCGGGGTTGTGTCCATTTCGTCAACGACTCGTTCGTAGAAACAAGATGGACACGGCTTCCACTGCTTTGGACGAAGGATTTGATAGGAGGGATTCATTGCATCGGGTGGAGATGCCTAGGTCGGAGTGGTGCGGGATGGTGTGACTAATGGCAGGTGCGCTTAGTAAACGACCCACATGTTCAGAAATCACCTCTTCCATCGCATGAATTTTCAACGTTGCTCTCAATGTGACCTATCAACGCTCCCCCACGACACACCTGCTTTAGGCTGGTACTATGGAGTCATCCAAAGTTCCCCATATGCGGGGGCAACCACCTGCGGCAAAGTACGGCGCTTTCCTTCGTCGAGCGAGCATCCCAATGACCTGATTACTCATCCAAAGATACTCATTCTCTAGAACAATAAGACTCTTGTGTTGAACTACCTTGAGTGGATTACAAGACGCAGACATTATATGATTACGGGTGTGGGCGGTGATGGAGCATTTTCAGTTTGTGACTTTGACCCATCCAGATGCCGTCAAGAACAAAGCAAATCAGAATCTTATCAGAGCTCATGTCAAGCGAGGATCATTGCTCAAATCTCGGCAAGAAGATGTGAAGAAAGGGCGGCAGTTTATCCCCAGTGGTCAAAGGCCGCAGGAACGGAACTCGAATACGAGGAGGAAAAAATCGAGAGCAGAATCGAGAGTGGAAACAAGGCCCGAATTGGAGAAGAGCCCTTCGCTTGGCCAGTTAGATCCATTTGACTGTCTTCCCGAGAGCCCAGAGCGGCTACGGCAGCTGATGAGGCACGGTCAGTTGCTGCCTTCTCAGTTCCGTTGCTAAACTGACGCATCGCAGAATCTGCCAAGCAGGCTGGCGAGCCAATCTTTTGCTTGAATTCCACGGGTGTCTTCTTTTTCCAGAATCTAGAGACTGTGTTTCATGGAGCTCTGAGCGATCCAGCACTTTTCCATGCACTGTCGCTGTCCCTCGCGCTCGCTGCCAACGGAGGCCTTGCGAATGCCGAATGCCTCAATCACAAAGGAGAGATCTTGAAAGAGATTGGGAGCAGGTTCAGCGAGGAAACGCAAGATCACAAAGCTTCAACGCTATCGTCGATCTTGCTTCTCATTGGGTACGAGGCAAGTTTACCGCTGACTGTAAACACCTCGTGGCTAATGCGAGCAGTATCGGATAAAAGATACGAATGCGGATGCTGTTGAAATGCACCTACGTGCCTTGGAAGGGTTGGTGAAGACATACAACGAATCGAACATTTTCTTCTGTGATACTCTCAGAAGAGCTCTATTCTGGTAAGTGATCGATTCTGATACAGGATACCCTCTGAACAGAATTTTTCCAGGCAAGACCTAATCAGCAGCTTTGTCATCGGATCGCGGCGATTCCTGTCACATGCCCTGCTTCCAGAACTCTGCTACATACGCGACCCCTACCGAGAACAGTTTTACGTGGTGCCTCCCGGTTTCATGTCGGTAACGGCCACCTTTCCATGGGATATGCTCGTTGTCCTAGAAGATTTGAACGCTCTTTGCGCACTCATCAATGCGCGCTGCATGTGCGGTCACGTTCCCATCAACACTGTGCAAATTGACAACACGCAAGCATGGATAGAATCTCGTCTAGTGGATCTCTTGAATGAGCACAAGTATACCGCACTCAACGACCCTCCATTTGAGGCCTGTATCTACGCGACATATATTTGCACGTACCAACTTTCCACGAGCATTTGGGAAGGCAGCTTCATTCCTGCATTTTGCACCTCACAGATTCTGCGCATACTACAGGAATCAGAGAACGAGATGTGGTTTCTATGGTCAGAGCTGTTGACTTGGTTGCTGTACATAGGGGGAGCTTTCGCGACAGATAAAAAGATCAGAGTTCATTTCATAGCTTCGATTCTGGGGACCTATCGGAATGAAGTCCACGAATTGCACAAGAGCTGGGAGTCTTTGGAAGAGCTTCTCATGACCTTTATTTGGTCAAGGAATGCAATGAGTGAGAAGGTTCGACAATTTTGGGACGAAGTCCACCCGAGCTGAAGTATTTTCATCGACGACTACGGGGCGGGGATTGCAACGAGCTTACGGTAGCAAATCAATAAACGTACGTAACAAGACAGAAGAACCTGACTTGGATTCCCAATTTGGACACTGTCCTATTTTCTCCCAACTAAGTTAGACCTCGCATTCTTCCATTCGCGAGTCCACTAGTGCGCTAACCATGCCCAACGTATGCTGATTTAGGTAAACAAGTTCCTCTTAGCGCATTTGACAACTAGCTACTTCTCCAGATGATCACCTACTCAACATTGTCTCTATCTCTTAACAAATTTGGTATCTTTTCCAATTCACTTGCACAAACCAGTGCCTCGATCTTCTTTCACAAAGGCATGACAGCCCCAACACAAGGCCCCAAGTAAGCTCGCCTGTTCCCATCGTTATCCCCAACAACGAACGTCAAAGCCACTGGCTTCCCAGCCGGACACTGCGGCGTCGGACCCTTATCACCCGGATACTCATTGTCATCCGCGTTGTTGGTTGGATTTCCGACGAAGTAATTGCAGAGGCCTTCCGCATTGAAAATGTCATATCCGTTGCAGCCTCGTGCGTCAGCGTAGCAGAGGGTGCAGCATGTCGCCCGGCTCTGGTGTTCTTCAGAGACGTAGGTATCACCTTCATCGACGGGGAAGAGGAAGTCTTGGCCAGCTGGGAGGATGGATGAAGATGGAGGAGGGGTTGCGCATATGTCAAAGACAGTGGCTGTTATGCGCGGGCGCGTAGTTGTAAAGATGAATGTGGGCGAGGTGACGGTATCTGTGGTAAAGTAGCTCGTAATGTAGGAGATAGAAGTTTCTTGAGTGGTAAAGGTTTGAGTTGGCGTGTACGTTGTAGTTGTTTTGGCCGTTTTATGCGATGTGATGGTTGATTTGGACGTCGAAGTTGAAGTCACAGTTGTAGTTGTGGTTCGTGGAGTGGGGAGGAAGGATACGCAAGCAGTAGAAAGTAGTTTTGGCGCGTTCTTCTGGAGGACAGACAGCGCAGTATCAAGAGGCGAGGCACGTTTTACGAGAGTAGCGCGTTTTGCTTTTCGAACCGGTGAGGTATACGGGATCGTAACCACAGCTAAGGTCTTCGGGATAGTTCTGTTGAGATGAGTATATTAAATAATTTTCAGACTTGTATGGGAACTTACTGAGTCACAGTAAATGTACCAGTAACCGAGACTGTTAGTGGAGTCAGTAACTTTCCACAGCTCTAATCTTTCGCGACGTACCTATGCTTGCACCAAGAGAAGTGGAAGTTACGACTATCGTCCGGGTTCTTGTAGTCTTGACAGGCTTTGCTGTAGCTGTGCTGGTAACGACTCGGTCTTGTAACGTTGTAGTAGTCTTGATAATGCTCGTGGAGACGCTTGTCTTAGTAGAAGTCGTCAGAGGATGATAGGTGATATATCGAGAGCAAAAGCTGGACGCCTCGGCCAGATAGCTCTTGAGAAGCGATACTGCGGCAGGGACGTCGGTTGGGACTGCTTGCCGTCTTTCCACTTTAGGCAATTCATTATGTTCCGCTTGTGGGATTGCAAAACCCCAATTCGCCAGAGCCAAAACGGCCGTGAGCAGTGAGCCGAGATTCTTCATCGTCCACACTTTGGCTCATCGCAAAAGTCTGCGTATGACGGATATTTCAATACCAGGCGCGACATTGGCTTCTCGAAATTGGCAAAAGTTAGGGGGCGCCTCTCGCTAAAGGCAGCGAGCGCCACTTTAAAGCTTCTGGTCGCATTCAAGCTCAGCTCCCAATCTTGTTTCCAACGATGGTTTAGCGGGCCAAGCAGATGATCTAGCCCATCGAAGAATCCACTAGCGATATGGGACGGCGACGAAGGCGCATTTCAAGGACCCTCGTGACACATCGCCTGAAACTTCAAGAGTCGAGTTGCATGAGTGCAACAAATGGTAGAGTTGACGTAACGAGGGGTTGATGATGCGATCGGTATTTTCCGCAGTAGCGACGAAGCCGTTTCATAGTCTTGCAGGAACAACCTTCAGCTCTGCCACCATTCTTCCCATTTACACATCCATTCCAATCCAACGTCGTTCGATAGGAGTCGCTTTCTCAACCAGTCCCCTGAATCGATTCTCTAGCCTCTTCATGTTAACTCTGAATACTAAGATCTGACAAGATTGATCAATATCATTGTTGCTAGTCAATCACTGACCTTCGAAAGATCGATACATTCTCAAGCGGTCTCGATATGAATTCGACCAATATCGGCGCTCCACTCACAGCTATACCCCATAGTCAGTATGCAGGTACTGCTATCTTAAAAAGTCATTTCTCGGGCTCGTCGCTCGGGATGCGTTCCGCCCTCGTGTTCGCAGTTTCAGAGCGCCACGATGCGGCTGAACATGCGACAACATGAGGATGCGAGTGAAAATCTCTCAGCTATGTCCTTATTGCCCGCCTACATGATAATAGCTCTTCACAGATACATCTAACCTATCAAACATGGCTGACAAACGTCTCACTCTTGCTATCTCTTCTGCGTCCCCGGATCCCCTAGGCATCGCTGCAGTCAGTGGCTTCTACGGCCAGGGTGCCTGCTCTGGCTGGTATTTGACGATACTGGCATCCTGGTACAACCTACTCGGACAGCCTGATGCAATGCGCTGGCCAAACATGGTCGCATATCTGTTAGCGACCAATTGGGCTGCTATTGATCTCTTCCGCCAAACATCTCGCTACACGAATTCCAGCAGTCACGACGACGCGACCAAGCTCCTCGGATCGATTGCAGCCGCAACAACAATAACATACTGGGGCCTCGTCCACGCAATCTCTCAATTTATGCTTCCGCAGCTGTACAACCACGTCAAACGAGAGAGCGCTTTCACTTCGTACACGAGACCCGACTGGAAATTCGCAGCTCTCCTTGTCGGCTCGGCGTTACCGTCCATGGCTCTTACATCCCTGTTCACGCTGAATTCGCAGTTGTGGTTCGCAGAACAGCCGAGTTCTCATGCGGTCTTCGGTATTGCTTTCGAAGAGGCTTTGCCGGTCTTGTACTGGGACTACATAGAAGCAGACGCGCACTGGCTTGTCCTTCAGGCTGTCCCTGCGGTGGGTCTTTGGAGCCTCTTGTTCACGGCTTCTCAAGTCCTTCGCATCTCATTGCAAATTTTCTGTTCTAGGACTGGCCGAGTATCGAATTTCACTCAACTCCTTTCGGTAGAATGGATGGTGACGGTTTCATTTACTATTGCTGATGTCGTGTTTTTTTTCATCTCTGGCGCAATGGGGTTTTTCTCGAGAGGTTCGCTGGTCTTTCGGATTCTTGTATCCATACCCTTCATTTTCGTCGCGAGTGCGGCATTTCCATTCGTTTTGTTCATAATCTGGCAAATTCCGATGATGTACATTTTTATTGTTATATCGCGCCAGGTGTTTTCAAAAGAGTCTTGCTTTTTCATGCCTTGTGCTCCACAGGCGATCACTGAGTGGGATCAGGCGTTTCCTTTGCTAGTAGGATGTGTTTTGTTCTTCTTTGAGATTTGGCCGCTGGTGAAACGCCTCGCAAGGAAATTAACGGTAACGAGCGGTTTCTAGAGTCCAGGATAGAGTAAGACAAGTGACCAAGGGTATGAGAGGACCATATTGTCAGAATGAATAACCATTTAGTCAATCCTTCAAAACTGACAAGAATCAATGCTTCAAGTCTGTCACCCTCGTTTGAGTTCGCTGGAGTAAAGGAGATCGGTCCCGGGTCGCACTGCTGCCATCCATTCGACCACCGACCGAACTACCGTCGAAAGTATGCGTTGCTTGTGAGACATCGCATCGGACGACTGGCTGAAAACGAAGCAGCTCTAGAGACGTGCGATGTATGAAGCTGGCAGTTCTCTAGAAAGCTTCCCGAAGTCTCAAACTTTAGGAGAACGATTGCGCGAGGGTCAGCGGGGTAGGCAACCGCATGGATCCTTGACATGTGACAGAGGTGCATGCATTGTGGCTATGTAATGCAGCGGGTCCATAAAGTCATCAACGTCGACTTTTGAGCGGTAACCTTGCGGCAATGCAATGGCGCAATATTGCTACAGCCCTCTTCGCGCAAACCAGGTTCGAATTATCCACCTTGAGGATGGCGATGGCGACGACACTCTTCGATGCCGCATTGAACACGTTGATGTTGATTCAGCAAGCTATGCAGCGATATCATACGTATGGGGAGAGCCGAGTACAGAATGCCGAATGGAGTTGTCGGGTGCAGATGGAACATCCGAGATTCCGCTGACGAGGGATCTGAGCGAACTGTTGAGGGACCTCTAGAGTTTTATAAGAAAAATGGTTCACGTACGTCCTTCGTGGAGCTTTTCTCGTCTGTAAATTGACATTTGCGAATTGACATTTGCTACTACAGTCACTGGACAAAAGTCTGGGACCACGCTAGAGGTAACCGAATACGAGGAATCGAATGCGCGCATTCTTGAGGGCGATTTCTCAACTGGATATTGAGATATCAGCTATCTGTAACAGTAGAGTTGAAATACAGTTTCTGGCGTACAATTTGACGTCTCAATACTTTGTCTGGCGCCCTCGGACCTTCCGTACGGCCTGGAGGCGTCTTGGCATACTCTTAATGAGCTTTAATATAAGACTATTGGGTATACGCGTCCAGCAATCCTTGAGAGCTGCTCTAAGGGCAGTAAGTGCCTCGTCTGACTTGCCCATATCAAGGAGGTGTGGGTAG
>ML996248.1:0-80952 GCA_010093805.1 Polyplosphaeria fusca
CCTTGAAAAGAGAATTACTGAGCTGGAGGCTATAAATCAACGCCGGCAGCGTAAGCAGGATACGCGCCGTAGGTATATCGCTCAAGGGGGGACTCTACAGGCGCAGGCAGGCCAGCAGCTAGTAGAGCAGCTCGATAATGTGGTGTCGGAGGTGGCGCCAGACGAGCGACCTCCTCCACGGCAGCGCGCACCACCAACGTGTACAAAATGCCATGTGCAAGGGCATAATAGGCGACAGTGTACTAGTAGCTAAAGAATCTATATCTTAATTCCTAGCTTAATTGATTTTGTTGTTGTGGTGCTATCGGCTAAAAAGTGCGATCAACTTTGGTGGGGTGCGCCACTGACTGATGTGCGCCGCTGAGTGATGGGACACGTTAGCTGATTGCTCTCAAGGCCTGAGATTTTCGAAGCTCCCGTGGCTACCAGGTGACACTAGATAGAATGGGAAAGATGCGTCCTCTGAACCTGGAAGGGCTAGAAGCTATGCTAGGTCAGCGCAACGAATCCATAGCTGCCTTGTCTTCAAGTCATCGCAACAAATTTTCGTAAGCTCATGTGGATATCCAAAAGGCTTGATTGCTATGCAATAACATACAATGCTTTGTATAGGTACATCACGTGCGCCATCTCTTCCAAAACCTCCACCCCACCTTCTCACTCCCCTGATTGTCAATGTGGCGAAATCGCCCCCGCTCTTTATTCATGCGTCGCCCAACCCAAGCAAACCATATAACGAGTCCTGCGGCCATGAATGCCACCACGATGAGCGTCTGCACGGGTTCTGCGAAGACGGCGCGGCTCAGCAAAAACAAGCTGACGCAGCAGAAGATGATGGGCGTGGTGATCCACGTTTTGTAGGGGCGCTCGAGAGTGGGCTCCTTGACGCGCAGGATGATGAGGCCTAGAACTGCGAGGAAGTAGAATGAGTAGCCTGCGACGCCGTAGAAGGTGACGAGCGTGTCGAAGGAGCCAATGAGGATGTAGACTGCGCAGAGCGCGGCGTTGAGGCCCATGGCCGCGATGGGCGTGAAGAAGAAGCCTGCGTCGGCGTCGGCGAACCAGGAGATGAATTTGCGGCTCAGCTTGCTCTTCGAGGGGTTCGCATTGAGCGTGTGCAGCCGGATGGCACGGTGCGTCTTGCCGAGGCCGATGGTGCCGAAGAGAGCAGGGAGGTAGCCTTCTTTACCAGCGGCATAGACGAGGCGGCCCGAGGTGAAGGTCGTTGCATTGAGGGCGCCAAAGCAGGAGCCTGACACGAAGAGGGCGAGGACGAGGGAGCCGACGGGGCCGAAGACCTGGCTTCCAAAGGCGACGGCGACGGTGTTGGTAGACTCGATCAAGGAAGCCGGGAGTACGAGGAAGTAGGATATGTTGGCGAGTAGGTAGGATGCGATTACTAGGGGAAGGGACGTGTGGATCACACGGGGGAGGTCGCGCGCGGGGTTCTTGAACTCGGCTGTCACGTAGTTGACCTGAGTAAAGGTTAGAATCGCTGCATATGTAATTTAGAATCGGGGACTTACATTGTCCCAGCCGTCAAAAGCCCAGAGACCAGCATAAAGGGCAACGGCCCAGTTGCTGATGTTGGTCTCGGTCCCGTCGAACCAACTCTGCTTTTTCCAATCCTCGCTCGCGTGGCCCTTGTACGAGAATCCAGTCACTGCCACCACGATCCCAATCACCGTGACTCCAAGCAGCGCAAAGAATTTCAAGAACATGAAGATGTCTGCGCTTCTCGTCCCGAGTTTCGTCGATACACAATTAAGTAACGTAACGATTACGAGGCCCGCAATAGCGACGGCCTTGTTGAGCCAGGTGCTCGCGTCTACAGCGTCCGCGCCGATTATCGCACGCACGAGGTACTCGCCAAAGATGATGGCGATGATGGCCGCAGACCCCGGTTTGAGGACGCAGACGGCGCACCAGGTGAATAGGAAGCCAGCCCATTCGCCATAAATTTTAGAGAGGTAGACTTGAGCGCCGCCGTTCAGAGGAATGGCACCTCCAAGTTCTGCGTAGCTGGCCGCGCCCGTCCACGCAAGCACGCCAGCCACGACCCATACCAGCAGCGCGGCCCCTGGCGACCCTGCATTCTTATTCACTTGGGAGGGCGAAGAAAAGATGCCGCTCCCTATTATAAGTCCTATCACCAGGGACAAGCCGTTCAGATATGTCAAGCTCTTGTTTTTTTCCAACGAGCCGCCATTAAGCGCATTTGAGGGGTCCAGTGCTGGATTCGAGGGAGCTCCTAACGCTGTGTATCCCTGTGCTGTGCTCGAGAGCGGGAAGAGATTGGGCGCAAAATCAAACGCAGAGGAGACGCTGTAGGATCGGTTGTGCCGCGGACGATTGTCGTCGTCGCGCCCAGCTGGGTTCAGCTCGGACAAGGGGTCTTCGTCGTCGAACGACAGTCTCCGCGAGGAAGGCGGCCCCGAGTCGGACGAGGATATGGATGTTCGCTGTGAGGGGTGCGACGAGGAGGCCAGCGAGGCCAGCTCGAGCGAGTCGCGAGCTGGAGGTGGGAGGGCCGAATAGCGGCCGGCCATGACTGTGGGAGGTGCACTACCGTGAGGGAAAGGCCAGACGAGCCATGGGCATGGGCAGAGGGAGAAGAAAAATATCCTGGGCCACACCCCTTTATTGCGAACTAAGCAGTGCAGCGCTGGGTGAATGGCGATTGTCGATGCGGAGTGGAGACCTCATCGATGAAACGAACCGGAGCTAACGCCGCACGGGGCTAGTCGCCCGCGGCGCGTCTCTTCATTTCTTGGCGGTGGAGCTTGCGTCGCACTTTCCTCCAACATGTCTGACCCCCCATCTGCCATTGAAAGACATGCCCACTCCTCCAGGTGATGCGGGGACCGAGTCTGCGATGTGCGACCTGGCGGCGCGCCCTCCACCGACCGCCGCGCCGATACGCCTCTCAACATGTCAGTTTCCCTGAGCTCGACGCAAAATGGCAGCAAATATGGAAGGGACTGAAAGCCTCCGACCGCGTCCATGGGTCGGCTGTACCGGAGCGCAAAAAGGCATACGTCCTGCCCATGTTCCCGTATCCCTCTGGCACGCTTCACCTGGGCCACCTTCGCGTCTACACCATCTCAGACGTCCTCGCGCGCTTCAAGCACCTCCAAGGATATGACGTCTTGCACCCAATCGGATGGGATGCGTTTGGTTTGCCTGCTGAAAATGCAGCCATCGAGCGCGGGCAGCATCCTGAGAAATGGACGTTGAAGAACATTGAGACGATGAAACAGCAGATGATGGCCATGGGCGGGTGGTGGGACTGGAGTCGGGTATGTCAGCGAGGCCATGTCGGACGAGACTCGTATCTGATGGAGGATGTCGTTAGGAATTTCGAACATGCGACCCTGCCTTCTACAAGCACACCCAGGCCATCTTCCTCAGGCTCCACGAGCGCGGGCTCGCCTACCAAGCCGAGTCCCTCGTCAACTTCGACCCCGTCGACAAGACCGTCCTCGCGAACGAACAAGTAGACGCCAATGGCTGTTCCTGGCGCTCTGGGGCCAAGGTGGAGAAGGTCATGCTCAAACAGTGGTTCTTGAAGATTCGGCAGTTCCAGGATCAGTTGCTCGACGACCTGGACGTTCTCGCAGAAAACAAGCACTGGCCGGAGCGAGTGCTTGCTATGCAGAGGAACTGGCTAGGACGCTCCGAGGGCGTCAAATTCTGCTTTTCTGTGGAACGATTTGACGAGGACAAGTCTACCTTTGGACCCATGGACTCGATTTCCGTCATGACAACACGGCCCGATACTCTGTTCGCCGTCATGTACGTTGCATTGTCTCCCAACCACCCCTTCGTTCGAGCGGCGGCGAAGACGGATGCGGCATTGCGCGACTTCCTTCAGCGAGCACAGCATCTCCCCCCAGATTCTAAAGAAGGATACGAGCTCGAAGGCGTATATGCGATCAACCCCGCTGATGATATCATGGGGTATCACGATTTCCCCCAACGCAATGGTAGAGTGCCTGTGTATGTGGCCCCGTACGTGCTCGACTACGGCTATGGAGCAGTCATGGGGGTACCAGCCCATGACAGCCGTGACCATGCCTTTTGGCGTGCGAACAGTGAGGAACCTTTTATTCATCCGTTGATTACACAACATCGAGGCTATGAACCTGGATATTTCTTACCCCTCGAGCCTGACTATGCAGACGACGAAGCAGACACCGAAAAGGGCTTCTTGTCCACAGAGATTCCTGGATATCACGATCTCAGCTCAGACGATGCGGCAGAGAAGATTATCGGGGATCTTCAAAAGCAGAACAAGGTAGCGGAGCGGGTGGTGAATTGGCGGCTCAGGGACTGGTTGATTAGTCGCCAGCGATACTGGGGCACACCAATTCCCATTATCCACTGTGGCTCTTGCGGCCCGGTTCCAGTGCCGGAGCAAGACCTTCCAGTCGAGCTTCCCGACTTGCCAGACTCGTACTTTAAGGGAAAAACGGGCAATCCGCTTGCAGAAGATGTGGAATGGAAAAAGACTACCTGCCCTAGCTGCGGTTCACCTGCCGAGCGAGAAACGGACACGATGGACACCTTCATGGACTCGTCGTGGTATTTCTTCCGCTTTCTCGATGCTAAGAACAGGGATGCGCCGGTCGACGCAAGACTGGTGAATCCCGGTATGCCTGTCGAAATCTATCTTGGCGGTGTAGAGCACGCCATTCTCCATCTTCTCTACGCGCGCTTCATTTCCAAATTCTTCGCTTCAACCGAATGGTGGCCTAATGGACAGCGGACGGCGAAGGGCGAACCTTTTAAAAAGCTAATCACCCAGGGCATGGTGCATGGAAAGACGTACTCGGATCCAAAGACCGGCCGATTCCTGCGCCCTGACGAAGTGCAAGTCACCAAAGACACTGTTCGTATCAAGGAAAGCGGTCTCGAGCCGAAGATGACGTTTGAGAAAATGTCAAAGAGCAAGTATAATGGCGTTGACCCTGGAACGACTATTGCAAAGTACGGCGCGGATGTGACGCGCGCGCACATGCTCTTCCAAGCACCGGTCAGCGACGTTCTCGAATGGGACGAGAAGAGCATCATTGGGGTTGAGCGATGGCTCACACGCGTCATTCGACTTTCAACAGGATCCTTCCTGTCAACTTCCGTCTGGGAAACCTTGGATTCGCACCTAACCCTAGACCAAACCCTCGTAGAGATTCTCGCCAGCCTTAAAGAAAACAACATCCCCACCACCACCCCTCCCCCCACAACCCAATCCGCCCCCTCCCTCATCCCCTCCCTACCCCAACCCGACCGCGCCCTCTGGTCCAAACTCCAACAAACAATCGCCAGCGTCACAAAATCCTACGCAGAAACCTACTCCCTGAACACAATCGTCAGCGACCTCATGACGCTCACAAACCTCATCTCAGACACATCCCCCGCGTCCGAATTCACCCCGTACCTCCAGTACCACGCCACAACGCACCTGCTCCGCATGCTCGCACCCATCGCCCCCGCCACAGCCGAAGAGGGATGGGAATTACTCCGCGCGAAGAAGAACCGCGTACAGACTGCAAAACACGACTCCATCTTCGCAGCCGGCTTCCCGAAAGCAGAGCTCGATATCTTACCGCAGCTTAATTCGACGCAGCCGTGCGTGGTGCAGGTTGACGGGAAAAAGAGGTTTGAGGTCGAGATTGGGAGACCGGGTGAGTTGAGGAGGGAGGAGATGGAGGCGTTTTTGCTGGGGGAGTTGGGGGGGACGGAGGTGGGGAGGGAGTGGTTGGAGCGGGGGAAGGGGAAGATTTGGAGGATTGCGGGGGAGGGGGAGGAAGGGGAGGGGAAAGGGGAGGGGGGATTACCGAGGGGGTGGAAGATGATTGTGGTTAGGGGGGGGAGGATTGTGAATTTTGTTAGTCCGAGGAAGGGGTAGGGGGGGTGTTGAAGAGTGTTGTATTATGCAAGATGTTTGTACAGTCTATTTGTAGGGATGTGTATATGTACCGCGGGAGTTGTCCTCCTGTCTAGAATGTAGTAATACATCGTAGCTCCACTTCACACACACCAAGGTATATCATCACCCTCGCATATCATACACCCCCCTCCTCCCCCTAACCTCCCTCACCCCCTCGCCCTAGGCCTCAACCTCAACCCCCCTTCTTCTTCCCCCCTCTCCTTCCTTATCTCCTCCTCCACCAACCCCCCCATCCCCCTCCCATCCCCCATCATACCCCCCCTAAACAACTCCCCCACCACCCGCCCCCCCACAACCGTCTCCTCCACAACTCCCTCTACTTCTCCCGGCCCCACCCGTCCATACCACACCCCCGACCCAGCCAACTCCCCCCCGTGCCCAGGCGGAAGGTAAACAATCACATTCCCAGCAAACTTATGCCCGCCGATGTGCGATATCAGCGCTACATATCCTTTTACGCCTGCACGGTGTAAATGTCGTTCAAATTCGTGCTGGAGGATAGGGCCTAGCACGCCGCAGCGCGAGTCGCGGCTTGCGTGCCCGCAGATGAGGATTGTGACGCGATCTACGTCCGTCGGGGGTGGGAGCAGTGCAGCAGCGCTTTCGTCGCGGGTCAGGAGGGATTTTTGGGCGGGGGAGAGGGAGGCGTGGAAAGGGTGTAAGGTGCGCGGTTTTAGGTGTGCGGATGCGAGGTTTGAGAGCGTGGGGGTGTTAGATTGGAGGTTGGATATGCGCTTGAAGCTGGGCAAGAGGAGAATGTCGGTTAGGGATGGGTCGGGGTTTGCGGGGAGGGAGGAGGTGGATATGAGGGTGTGGGTGAAGGGCTACCAAGGCGAGATGTTAGCTGCAAGTTTTGGATGGGAGAAGGGAGGGGGAGACGCACATACGTCGAATGCTGGGCCGCCTTTGCCGATTATGGATTTGAGACCCCGGATGAAGGCGCCGCTGGGGGTCGGCTCGTCTTCGATGCGCGAGGTCCAGTCGGAATTGCCGGTGCAGATTAGGAGGTGCTGCGAGTGGGCGGGCATGGTGTTGAGGAGCGGGGTTTTGCGGTCGATGTCGAGGTCCTGGGGTGCAGGGGCGCAGGAGCAGGTCGGCGAGGGGCAGGTCCATGTGTATGGGATTGTGGGTGTGGATGGGGAGGAACGGGGCGCGGAGATGGAGAGGTGGCGCAGAGAGCGTGCAATTGGGGTGTGCCAGCGCGTGGAGGACATTTTTACGGGCTAGAGAGGGAGACGGGGGCGAGGGGAGAGCAGGAGGAGGTGGTGGAGTCGAGGGAAAGTTATCTCATGTCGTTCGGAATGGTTCCGGACGGAAGCTTCGGCTCCGCGTTATCGCCGACGCTATCGCCGACCGAACCGACCATCAATCCTCTCCATTTGTGTACCCTCCATCTCGGATATATCTAGACATGTACTAGGAAATAGCACTCGACTAGGCTTTTGCAGGTATCCTCGGTCGAGAGGTTAACTTTGAAGGGCGGTAGCAGCGTTGACAGGTGTAGGATTTGATATAGTGGTTTTTGAGCGCGCGTCAAGGACTATTATACACGAATGAGAAGTAGTGTATGTATTACATAGTTAATGTTGATCGAAATATACACGTCGTGAGCTTATAGAAAGCATGCGCATGCTCTAAGTTACCGTCACAAATACGACGAATGGTGTTGGCGTGGTTGCCCGAGCCCCAGCAAACTTCCCTGTCAGGGTAAAAGAGCGTGGGTGGCTATACAGCCGTCAATGGAGATGTATTCTTGTGTTCTGTCTTGTGTCTGTCTGTTGATGATGCAGGTTCGAAGAACCTGCTCGATGTTGTGCGCTAACGTAGTCGTACCTTCTACATCATAACTGCAGCTGCCACTGTATCCACCAGGGTCTCACTCCCATAACCTTCACATTCCAAACTCGCCCGAGGATGTGCGGCGTAGTTATGGCCCCCACGACGCCCAGCTCACCCCTCCAATCGTATTTAGCTACGTCACTGTTTATTAATCTTTCTGTTGCGGTCATGTATGAAACGATCGACATGCCCTACTTCTGCCTTCAGCACTCTGCTGTCTTTATTTCTCGACTCGCCCAACGCTTTGCTACAGCGTCGACCGGACATTGACTTGAGCCATGACTGAACTCGATGGCGTTGAATTCACCAACTCTACTTCCGACGAGGTGGAATCCGAGCGCCAAAAGTTCAAGAACAAGTCCATTAACTATTGCAACTCTACAGCGCAATTGGCACCATAGCAATGTGGTTCGAAAATCAAAGGATTTGTTCTTTCCCAGCGCCTCAAGCCTTCAGTACACCCCACTGCCCGGGCCGGCGTACGTGAGGCTTCTTGACATCAACGACGATGGGCCACCGGACGCTTCAACGAGTTCACGGAACGACCGCAGCGCCACAAATTTCCAAACGAAGACCACTACGAATTCACGCGCCGTCCAGCCAAGCGCTGGAATGAGCTGCGCAAGGCCAACGACGAGCTACTGCACCTATTCAACAAATTAAAGGAAGCAAACCCAAACCTGCCATGGTCCAGTGCCGCAGACCTCTCATCCTTCGACATGACCCTGCACAAAAACTTCGCAAAGCTAATATCCCAAGACCCGCAAAACTACAAGGTAACCCACGACGCACTCTGGCCCTGCACCAAGCACGCCGACGACTACATCCTCGACCCCCCCTTCCGCTCCCCAACCACCCTGAACGATATCCGATTCCTAGACGCCTCCAGAACGACACTCCTCTGGCACAACATCTTCGTCACGCGCCGCGGGCACCTCGGCCTCGGCCCCGCCTGGCTCACGCCCGGCGACACTGTAATGGCGGTCCGCGGCGCACCTGTGCTTTTCGCGTTCTGCAGCGCCGAGACAGAGCTCGCGAGACGCGAGAGGGATATCAGGGCTGCGATGGATGAGAATGAGAAGAAGTTACAGGAGACGAGCGTGCTGCGCCAGGGGGGGAAGAGGAAGGCGCTGAAAGATTCTGGGATGGCGGTCAGGTATGTGAGGACGAGGGGGAAGTTGGAGAGGTTGGAGAGGGAGTGGGTGGGGTTACGGGGGGAGTTGGAGAGGGTTGGGAAGGAGGGGGTGGTGGAGGGGGGGTGGGTGTTGAGGGGTGAGGTGTATACGAGGGGGTTTATGGGCGGGGAGGGGGTGAGTGAGAGGGGACGAGGAGGATTGCGATTGTTTGATGGTGGTTGGGCATGGAAGGATGATGTAGGACTACGGCCGGGGTGATGATTAACCGCCCTGTTTCTCTCGACGTCTACTTGCATTTGGGTTTTGTTGGTTTCTGAATCGGAACTGGCTCTGGAGTGGCTTCTCTACGGTCAGGTCGTATACTTGGAAGCGCTCAACTTGTGGAGCAGGAAGCAAGCAGGTTCAATATTGGACCTCTTGCTGACACATGGCGGCGTCAACACTTTAAAGACGATAAAAACAATACTCTTGACATTCATTATATGTGCATGTGCATCATTACGTCGGTAGCGCTAATCGCTAAGCATATATCCGTCCCTGAAGCAGTGCATAAAACACGTCAACTCTCGTCCATGGGTTGGTTGATCCTCGCTGAGCGTCCTTGGGCTTTAAAATCGCGCCGAGAATATCTTGCAAGCGAGCCTTCATGGTTGCTAGTCTTGATTCTGAAGTCATCTGCAGTGTCCAAGCATTTTACCAGACCAACATCGCTCAGGTCGTCGCAATTGCGACGCTTTGCTTGCTTCTGCTTGCAGTGCACTAATACATCGCTTCCATTCGGCGTTTCTACGACATTTTGCATTGACGGGTTGTCGCATGCGCGCCGACGCTTTCTGTAAAAAGTATTTGGTGGCGAAAGCAGCGATTGAATAGCCATGGTCTCGATTCGGTCCAAGTCTGCGATTGAGGCGGCATTGGACGTATAGGATGTGTTGCTGGAAGCAGCTGACGGAATTGAAGTGAGTCGCGTGCCATCATCATCCCCATCATCGTCTGAAGCAACCGAGGATTGGTCATCAGAAGTAACATCGTCCTGGACATTCATGGGCAAAGCTGAATTGTCCTGGGCATACAAACCCTTCTGTTTCTTGTCTTGGATCCCTTGAAAATGTAGCCCAGTGAACATGGTTCCAGAATGCCCGAAGATGACGGCACCGTTGTCCGCCAGAACAGCAGGGGGAAGTACCTCGCCAATCGCTGCCTTGGGCACGATCTCCTGGAGCCGATTGCATTTGCACCTGGAAAGATTTGGTGCATTGCAGGAGTCAAATGTGATCGAGCCCCCAGTGTGCCAGCGGAGACGTGTATTTGTCAAATAAGTTCGATCAGTTCGGCAACCGGCGACATTGTATAGATCTTTGAGCAGGTCGACAGTCGTAGCGAGGTAGTCGTGGCCATCGGGGACGCTCCTCCAACGATGGCAAAGATGCGCGCCTCCATCATCTATCGGTCGTAGTACCTGTCCGAATCCGTTCGCGAAGAGTACTAGAGCGTTGATGTCTCGAATTAGGGCTGGCCAGCCGCCGCAAGACTTGCTTATCTCACTCTGCCTTCGCTGACTCGAAAGGCGCCGTTCAGCTACTGCACGGAATTCAAACCCTTGCAATTGCTCCCGGAACGGATCTCGAAGTATTTTCCCGTCCACGCTATTTTCTTGATTAACCTTTAGGTCGAGGAGGTACTCGAGATCTGACCATATATCTTGAACCAGCTCCATGAATGTGTACTTCCCGAAGCTCGAGAGGTTCATGCTGGCATTGTCCAATATGAGGTCTCGTGACAGAACAGAAGAGTCTCTCCAGGGAAGTTCGACAGGTTGTTGATCGACTTTGAATGGCTTCAAGTGGTGCCGTTGCTGGGCAATGTGCAAGACAACGTCGATAGCAGGGACAAGCCATGCGTTCTTGGTGGCGGTATCGTAGAGTAGGATTCGCTCTTGTTCAGCTTCGTTAATGACCCATTCAAAGGGTTGCTGTCCCCGCTTGAAGACAAATGGTGAGTTTCCAGCAACCAGTCCCAGGTTCAGCTGTCCAACACCAAAGTACTGTACTCCAAGGGCGCCACCAGAACATGCCAAATTCGAGGTGGCATCTTCCGCTCCCGAATAGTCGAGGTTTTCGTAGTCCGCTGTTGGGGCTCCTAGTATTGACGTGACTTTTGTGCACCAACCCACAATAGCACGGCACGTCTGAAGGTCCTCGAGACTGACTTGGTCAAGTTTGGCCCGGTTCGAACATCTTGAGATGCCGTCTTTGTATGTTAGACGCGTGCGTAAATTGTCGTTGGTAACTAGATGCCACTGGATTCGATCTTGTTGTTTTTTTATCGGCACGAACATTGTCGAAAAGCCCTTCATCACGATACCCCCTTCGAAGTCGACGGCGTGACGTGCCCCAGTCAATGCAGCCATGAGCTGGGTGGAGAGCTCAAGACCCATTTCGTCTTGCCGCTTTGGCACTGGAAAGCCGTATGCGATGGAAGCTCCGTAGAATAGCGGCAGCCAACAGGAGGTCTCTCCTGGCGCGAGAGGCTCATGTTCCACTATGATGCGGAATTCTGGTGTGCGCTTTGGTTGGCATTGTACGAAGGCTTTTGCGTAGGCAAGTCCTTCACGAAATGGCGAAGAACTGAAAGCAGCTTTGAACCAGGCAAGCTGCTGAGAGAATTCTACAACTTCGTCCAAAGACCCTACAAGACCGATCTCAAGTGTAGGAACTCCGTTACCAGTCCTGTTCCGTACAGTAGAATGCAGACGGAGCCCCCCAATTGACACTACACTACACATTAGCGTGGGAGGAAATGCCTGCTGCGCACTACTTGCCTTGGAGAGAATGGAGAGATTCAGTCCTATTCTCATTACTCAGTAGTTCGTGTACATGTGCCAAAAAGAAGGCTCCACTGTCAGGCCAGACGTTGTTCAAGTACTCTGCGCAAGTCGTTGCTTGTGCGTTGGAGATGGATCCAATGAGCGTTACAACGTCTTTGAAATGATGCATCACATCCGGTGATTCTAAGCCAAGGCGAGCGGCTATCACGTTGGGTATATTCCAGTCCACGATCAGTTTGGCAGAATATTCGGTTTTCTGTCTGGATCCGGCACTCTGGGATGACGACAGTCCTTTGAGAATCGTTGCCCGGATCTGTTCCATGATATCCCCTCCTGAACATAGCGTCTGTCGCACGGCAATCGCAAGCTCCTTAAAAGCTTCTCCACCCACCAAAAAGTCGCTGATGGGCTCGAGGTTCAAAAGAACATCCTCAAAGCCATCATCGAGCATTTCTACATCTTCCTCTGGAATGTCAGAGCGTGGGTTCAACCGGGCAGCTAGTTCCATCTTCTCCCTGACCGAGAGTTGTTCGCCCAAGTCTCTCAGTCGGGTTCCTAGAGTCTGATCTGGAAGTGGGGCGCCGGAAAGACAGTGGTCCAAAAAGTAGCGAGTTATCTTTGGGCGATGTACGCGGACAATCTTTGCAGCCTGAGTCCACAAATGCCTCTGATGTTGATCGGGTTCTGGCTTGATACTCTTTTGGGTCGTGAGTCGTAGACTGTATTCTTTCAAAAGCTCCTCCAATTTTCGTTCTGCATGGGCCCGAGTGGGCAGATCATAGATACTGTTCTTGGCTTCTGTACTTTGAACAAGCCTGCCTCCAATGTGGACAACGAACTCTTGGAGGAAATCTCGCGGAAGCCCGAGGGAGCTTGCAAATGAGTCGATGGAGCATACTGAATCCGTATTGTGGCCGAGACCGCTGTGATAGCCTGAGTCAGAAGGTGCGCCCTTAGAAGGTGTGTCCTTAGTAGTGGCCAGGTATCGCTCCCCCGGGCCTTTGGAGGGGGCCTCGACCATGACCGAAGGCGAGGACGATGGTGATGACGTTTGTGGTGGGAGCAACGGCTTGGGAAGGTTTGACGAGGACAGCGGGAACAACGACTCGGGAAGCTTTAACGAGGGCGGCTCGGGAAGGGAGGAGTGGAATATTGGGTTCATGCCTTCGGGAGTAGACTCCAAGGAGCCATTGAATCGACTTGGTTGACCGTCACCGTCCTCCATGCATTCTAATGCTTCGGCATCTATCTTTAAATCACTAGTCCAACGATTGGATGGGAGACGTCGTGATACTATCAAAAGTGACTCCGGTTTCTTGCTTGAGTCGATCTCTTCTTCCTCTTGAACCTCTTTTGTGGGAGAGGACAGTTTCTGGGATTGAAAATTTGCTGGATTCGGGAGAGGAACTCCAGGATGCACCTTACGGTAGTGACGTAAAAGGTTGTCGCGGCGGCGGAAACCTGTAAGGTTCGCGCAACCGACTACATGGCAGTAACATGTTGCAGGTGGATCTACAATGTGGACTCTTTCGTGACGCCAGAGATCTTTTGGATAGAAGAAGCCTTGATCGCACTCGGGGCATTTGTAAGGGTGTCTCAAATTCGTGAGGTGCGTCTTTGAATGTCGGCTGTATGGTGTTAGTATCCCACGCGACTGGAAAATGATGTAGCTTACTTGAGTTCAACTTTGCGTCTGAAAACTTTGTCACATTTCTCATACGGGCACGGAAAGCGATGTTCTTTTAGCTGATGCCTTCGGGCAATATAATCTCCTGGGAGGTAGGTGTCTTGCACATGTGCTTGGACGGTGTCGGCTTCTATTATCTCCGCACTACAATTCAACATATGCTCATTCTCTTGAGTAAGATATTGGAGGTCACTGTGATTCGCATCTGGCAGAGCGAGATCATCTTCTTGCGGCCAGTCAGGATGCGAATAAAACATGTCCGCGGTGAAGGTCGGAGCCCGACGAGGCGCAGTCTATCTCCGTCAGTAATGGATCAGGAATACGTCAACTCTGTCAATAACACCTACAAGCCTCCCATGCCCACCACATAGTTCTACAGAATTACCACAGATTTCGCATAGAGATGACAACAAATTATCTGGGTCTGGGTACCACGATTGAAGGCTCGGATCCATGATCAGGCCTAGTAAGTTTTAGACAGCCGTACACGTCGTCAGTTCAATTGTTCAACCGGGTCAGATGAACTTGGCAAGCGATTATGCGATGAGGGAAACCGTGCCTGGCGTAGAAGTAAGAGGACAAAAGATGGCGAGGGAGAGTCGGCCTCTCATCACATGCGTTTTGGCAAGTGCGGCTGAAGCCCTGCACAGCCAGCGTCGTCAACAGCACAGCCTCACTGTCCGTAGCACAGCCCCGACCCCGCGCATGTGGCTAACATAATACAAACCTTCTGGTTGATGTCCATCTAGAATCGCACGAAGCGTATAATCAATGCTTAAACAAGCTAAGAAAGGATAATAGATCATTGGACAGTAGCCATTGTAGGAATCTCAGCATCACGGCTATACGCCATTCGAGCTTCCATTAACACGCACAACTTCTGGGAACTCCAAGTCCGGGCCCCCCGACCTCCCCCTCGCGAAACCAAAAAACCCAAGCACCATCCTATTCACCACAAAATCCATCCTCGGCGCCCAAATCGGCCCCAACGACGGCGTCTGCGTCCGATTCCTCAATCCCGCCAAATCCACCCAATCCCCGATATCGCTAAAATCCTGATGCCCAGCCCCCGTGACATTCACCCACGCCCACCACCCGGACTGATTCTTCGAGAACGGCGCCCAGGTCGGGTCAATCGCAGGCGTATGCTCTTCCCCCGCCACCATCAAAAACGGCTTCTTCACATCCGGCAGGTCGAAAAACAGCCCGTCGAGATTGACGCCGCCGAGCACAGATGGCTCGACGGCTGCGCATTTGGCCGCTGCCGCGCCGCCGATGGAGTGCCCGATGGCGAGGAAGTGCGATGTGTTGAAGGGCGCGTTGATCGAGGTCACGTAGGGGGTGTACAGGTCGCGAACCACGGCCAGCGCGTCCGAGACGCGCATTTCGTACACGGCTTTTTGCAGCGCGGCAGGCCAGGAAGCGGTGATGTCGATGCCGTAGATGCCGGCTGCATTGCCTGGGAGTTGGAGGTAGGGGGTCTCGCCGGGGTGATCGAGCGCGACGACGGTGTAGCCGTGCGAGGCGAGTTCCGAGG
The DNA here is from genome assembly GCA_010093805.1 of Polyplosphaeria fusca. Lineage (NCBI taxonomy): Eukaryota > Fungi > Ascomycota > Dothideomycetes > Pleosporales > Tetraplosphaeriaceae > Polyplosphaeria > Polyplosphaeria fusca. The sequence continues at coordinate 14,977 of ML996248.1, forward strand.
AGAGGAAGTTGTACATGATGGCGTTTTCGCCGCCGCCGGGAGAGAATATTACGGTTGGGGGATGCGAGGTGCCGGGTGGGGGTTTGGGGAGGAATGGGGCTTGGGGTTGGTTCCAGGTTTCTAGGGCGATGATGCCGTCTGGGTATTCAAGAGCTGAACCCCATAGTTTCGATGTGGTGGGGTCGAGATATGGTGCTGTTGTGTCTGGCGTTGGTATCGACAAGGTCGGGTAGTATATCGTTGCCAAAAGGACATTGGATGCGTTTGCGGGGGCAACAGGGTCATTCTGTGTGCTGTGGTTGAAGATGTGCTGAGTTATACCAACATTATACGGGCCGGTAGGAGGAGAAAAGCGCACTGCCGCATGGACGAGGGGAACGATTAGAACGATGAACGTTGAAAACATCACGAGTTCGGCAGCGGGACTAAGTTCGTCAAAATAAGATTTGCGACGCGGCGCATTTATACATGCATGGTTCATGTGCTAGGGTTGAACTGATCCTGGCTCGTCTTACGGCGCTAGGTGCTTCTCAGAAGGTGAGAACCCATTATCTCGGGGAGAGATCGCGAAGAAGCTTAGTTGATTAGTCAGTGCCGGAGTGAACTCGCCAGCTTATATTGCCGCGCCCTGAATTCATACATCACTCGACATGGATGGTCCTTTTTCGCAGTTAGAACTCCAGAGCCTGCATTACCTACACAGTGACCCAGCTATCGATAGAGTCAAATGATCTAGTCAAAAGAACGTGCCTGTCCTGGCTCGGTGCATCCTGCTCATGAATGTCTTCTCCAGCAGCTCGTGTTCATATAATAGCTTCCACTCAAGTGAGCACAAAAGTCCTCTTCAGTTCACTGTTTAATCCTTCGCCAGTCATCATGCCGTCCACATAACACCAGCCAATCAGTTGACCCTGGAGAGGTTTTGAAGTCGGCGAAAGAGATTGCCGGCCCTGATTCGGACGAATAATGAATGGAAATCGACACCCTGGAAAAAGACATACAACGTCGTCAGGCTGTGTCATCCGCTTAGAGAGGCCAATTGTTCCATTTTCGCCTCCAAACATTTTCATATTGTCACTTCGAAGCCGTAACCTCTGGACAAGCTTGTCTCCAATTCCATCAATTCCAACCTGGCGAAGCTCGATTGATTGGCGTAAATCGACAAGTACATCTTCAAAATGAGAATGATCCTCTTCAAGCTGATTTCCATCGTTGAAGATGCCGAGCAGAAGCGTCCTCGCAATCATGGCCAATACGGATTCTGGTAAATCTGTCTGACGTCCACATCCTAGCAATAGTTTCTCACCCACAGTTGTTCGTCCAAAATTCATCCTGGTAGAGGCTATTTCAACTGCCTTTTCAAGGACCTCGCACATACTGTCCGAGTTCCAGGAGCGAATCACGGCTCCGACTTCCGAAATGTAGTCAATGAGTTGGCCCCTTAGATGCAACTCGTGTCCGGAAACTGTAACTTCGCCCAAGTACGGGCCTCCCGCATTCCATGACGCTATATCAGCATAGCCAAACGGCTCATGTTGAGAGTTGAACCGAAAGTCTGGGACCCAACTGGGTAGCTTTGGAGAAGTTCCAGTCTTGATGGTGACAGAATTCGAGTCCGTGAGCTGCATGCCTAGTTCTCGAGGGCCTAGACCACATAAGGCAAGGAGATCCACATATCGGCCAGAGCACAATATCGACGACGCGGCCAACTGGAAAACCTCCTCCTCAGTCTTGGCGTAATCTGCTTCAGGGAGCAGGTCTGCACTCTGCGCTATTGCTCGTATGGCAAAGATGAAATCTCGAGGATCCGAAGCCAAGAACTGATGGACTGCTTGCAAAAGGAACGTGAGGGGGACATGTCCGTGCTCCTGGTACTGCCAGCGCATTATCACGATTTGTCTGGCACAGTTGATGCCGCGGTACGAAGGATCGCTGCTCTTGAAATTCTGGGTGTAATTTCCAAGGTTCAACACTGTCCCTTCCGCGTCTGCGAAGGACTGGAATTGAATGACACAGTCTCCGCAAGACATCAAGACTGTCGTGTTCACAAGAGCTTCTTGAATCACCCAAACTCGTGTCTGGAGTAGAATGAGTTTGTGGAGTGAGAGGAGGAAGTGACCTCATACTTACAAACCAAGGACAACGGAGCAAGCGCAGTACAGCTTTTCGAACATTTTCTAGAAAGACAAATCAGTTAGTAAAGATTCAAAAGCAGTGAGTTTTGGAGAAAGTACACCTTGAAAAAGATCTTAGGTCGATGAAGAAAAGCTTAAAATGGCAAGAGCAGTTATTCGTTTGACTAGCCGCGTCCATGACGAAATAATACAATGGTAAATGGCTATGCTACAGACTCTACACTTACTATGATGGAGTTTCACAGGCTGCCCACTCTCAAGCATTCCCAAGGCTCGCCTCGCAAGCTCGTCCCCCGGCCCAAGCCATATAAGCACCCGATCAGCCTTCGAGTAAATCTGACCCATCAAATTGACCTGATGATTCCTTTCCGCGACCCTAGACTGATCGATACAAAGCGCATCGACCCATATCCTACAAAAGCTTCTCTGCGAGTCGAAAAAGGCGGATAGTGTTGCACTTAGGGATATATATCGCCCATCTTTGCTAAACACCCTTCGAACCGGCGCGTGGTCCTCCCACGCGTAGGATATAGCAGTGTACGCGAGCGGGGCATCGTCGTGCAGGGAACGCAGTTCAAAGTCGACGACGGGCTCATTATTTATCCCGTGGTACTCTATGGTGAGGATGCGAAGGAAGTCGCCTGGCGGGAGTGGGTCATGGATGTATTCCATTGGAGCCAAAACTGACACATATGAGAGTACACGATGCGACGCGATGTAGCTGGTAAACTTGTTGTGGGACTGAAGGGTTTGTTTCCTTTTTCCGGCCAAGCGGACCGGTCAGGCGCCGGTCAGCCCGACCGGTATCGCACGCGGTGCTCCGCGCAGGGCGGGGAGAAAGAGGGTAGAGAACGGGCGTCACTAGAGGCCATGCTCGTTCAAGTGTCAAAAGCAGAGCGTTCACAATGCTGTGTGGGTAGAAGTGCCTGTGCTGTGGTGCTAATTACATCAGCCGGCGCCATCGGCCAATGGGCCGAGTTGATTGGTTGATTCTGTCGCCAATCGGCTGTCGTTCGGAGTCGGCATGCCGTCCTCTACCCGAATTGTCACTCGTCTCCTCTCTCATATACTCCCTTTGTCCAGGCAGTACTGAGCACCTGATGCTGGTGTCCTTGGCTGAAATTTGGTGTTGAATTCGACTGTTGGGTGCTGTTTTGATCATGTTGAGAATTTGTTCGAAACCCTAGTACACTGTTTTGGTGTTGGACGGGTAATCCAGCAAGCGGTTACTCGTCTCTTGGTAATTGTTGAGACTTTGTATGATACCCTGGTACACTGTTTTAGTGTCGGATAGGTAGTCAAGACAAGCGGTCACTCGTCTCCTAACTCTGTCACCACCACCACCACCACCACACCGTCCTCAAAGATGCCCGCACTCGACAACATCGCCTACTCACATGATCAGACAGTGGCTGCCTTCCGTAGCTACTACAGTTTCCTCACCAAAATGTACCTGAACGAGTCACACATCATTAATCCGCCTTCAGAGGGCTGGATCACAATCATTGCCAGCCCAAACACCTTGGACAAAACCGACAAGGTCGTCAACCTGCTCCGTCATTTACCGTACATGCGCATCACCAACGATGACACGAGAGATGCTGAAGGGGCTCCTTACTGCAAGTTTGCCGACTGGCAGAAACTCTCCAGCAGCAGAAAAGGTCGCGATTTTCTCAAGCTCTGCACAGAAAATGCATCAATCTGCGAAGACGTGCCTCGTCATGTCGTCGGTCTGACCGCAGGAGGGCGGTACAATCCCGTCTTTCTACTCGATGTCGAGCTTGGTACCGTAACGTGGTACGAGTGTCGGGATGAAATCAGCGAAGCTTTAGGTTGGCCACAAGTAGAAGACGATCCATACGACTATGCGCCCGAGAAGGAGGCCGAATGGCGAGCCGAGGGTGCGACTTGGGCTATTTCCGACTTCTTCGAGATGATGAAGGACCAATATCGGAAGTTGCACTTTATTCCCATCAGTCCAAGAATGGTTATCGACGAACGCGAAATCCTGCAATATGGTCCGGAAGGAATGATTCAGGGGCTCCAGAAAATCTTTCGTGAGCATGGCTGGCCAGACTTGGAGCGCTACTGCAAGAAAGAATGTCTGGACGCCGTGCAAGCCTTTCTGGAGGAGCACTATCCCGAGGAAGCGGACAGGCGGAATGATGCTCGGGATCTCGACGGGTGACCGTCGAGGATGGTGGTAAGATAATTAGAATATGATAGGGGAAACTTGCACCAGGAAAACGGGCTCACCGGTGGTTTAAGGTACTATAACGAGTTTACAGGACACTTTGATTACCATGCAGGTGCCCCACTATCCAAATACCTTCGATCCCTGCGCGCGTCGTACCCACGTTCTTGATGCCCCAGCTTGCCGTTCACCGGGGTCCGAACATGATGAGCCGCCTGAGTAGGATTGGGTCCAATCAGATGAACTTGAGTAGGTCGTGGGTCATGGTCCCTTGGCCCCCACTTCCAACACTCGATGCGCAGCACGTCTCTCGCTCAAAATTTTCCGCTACTCCATGGCCAGACACAGATTCAAGTTTCTCCATAATGGTCGCTTCACAACATCACACACGGCAGTGGATTCACGATAGCCAAAACAATAATCATTCTCCAAGGACTTGCAGTCACGGCTAAAAATGCAACACACCTACTTCGAGCTCGTCCTCGCGCTCGTCGCCGACGTCTTCGCCGTTGCCAACACCTTCGTCGTCCCCGACACACTACCTGACCCCCCACCCTCCCCCGGATGCGCATCTTTGTAGCATTTCGCATGCGCAATCGTTTGATTCAACCACGCGACCTGGATCGGCGGGAACTTCTCCCACGTCCTCGCACACTCCACTTCCAGACTCGTGATGGCAGAGCTTTTGGCGAACCACCATGACGACGCAGAACTACCGTATGCAGAGTAGGCTGGTTTGACGGAAGATGGTGCTGCGGTGGCGAAACTACACCATTGCGTTGTTTGCGAGACGCTACATGAGAGAATGTCGAGGCCTGTTGCGGTGGATAGGCAGGGCTGCAAGAGCACGTCGCCGAAGGATTCAATGGCGGAGAGGAGGGTGCCGGTTGGTTTGGGAACGTCGAGGTATTGCGTTAGGTTTTTGGTGGCGCACTGCCATGGGTCGGGCGGTGCAGTGCTCGAAGCTGTGAAGATGCTTGTTGACGATGGTACGAATGTGGATGTCACCGTGGCCTTGGTAGTCGTGAGCTGAGCTGAGGTGCACAAAGCGAGAAATTGGGAGTAAAGAAACGTCTGCAAGAGTGTTGATGTTCTCATCTTTGCGACGATGATGTTGCAGTTGGAGGCTGCGAACACAGACGAGAAGGAGAATTTACCTCGTTGCTATTCCCGTCTTCGCGCCCTCTAAATCATATCCACAGACGCGCAGGAGCCAATTTGATGAAGAGGGCAAGGATCAAAGGTGGAAGAAGGATTCATTCGATAATTGCGCTGATGGTCCAATGTTCGACAGAATATATTACTGCACGCCGGTCTTGCTTTATGCTGCAGGCGGGGCGGATACCAAGCTTTTTCGGGCGCTCCAGAACGTAAGTTAATATTCAGGTACCACCATTCAATAGGTTCTGACTCGCATGCAGCGTTCCTGAGCCCTGACACCCCGAGCGCTACAGTGGTTCGACTTGCATGTTGCCCTGTCCAGACTTCGGTTTGGGGATTTATGCTCCCGCTCTTCCCTAAGCCTTCCTGGATTGACTCTCTACTGAGCGACTCCTTGGCTCCAGCCATGCGACTTTTGATATTCCTCTTTGCGTGCGTTGCGCAGTCTGCCATTGACATCAATGGCAATACAGTGGTGGAGCCTCTGGATTCAAACGATCCGGCACCTATCAGCGACCCAAGCACCTATCAGCCAGATCAGCACAGCTGCCCGCTACCATGCGTCGACTTTGCAAACACGCACAGTTGGATACCATATCACTCGTTAGAACGTCTCGGACGTTGCGAGGAGCCAATGCTGCTTCAGTTCTCCACTGCCCATTCGTTGACGGATCCGACAACGGACATACTGATTCGAAGCTGCACTCTTGGATCTGTTTCAGCGACTGATCAAGTCACCGGGGCAAATGGCAACAATGTGACTGTTGAAAATCCTAAATTGTCCGACAATCTGTTCGATCCGAGCATTAAATCTGCCCCGGCGTGCGCTGTTGCAGGTAGTCAAGTCCGCGAATCGTTCAGGTACTCGGCAAGTAGCCAAAGTCCAAGCAGCGTTTCCGTGGATGCAGGCAGCATCCTGGAGGGAATCGAAAAGTACTTTAGCATCGACGACAACTGCGACGAAAGTACCCTCTTCGCCTACTACAAGAAAACTGTTGCAGGTCTTTATATCGGCCCAGGTCTTGGGAAGCCAACGGTCAAATCGGTACTGAAGGCTCTGAACCAACGTCCACTCACTGGAACTTCGGCACCCAATCGCACTGCTGTCGAGCTGTGTGGCAGCCATCGTGGACCAGCAGGCAGTTTCGGCATCGCAATCGACAGCGCAAACAACCTTGAATGGATCCGGAGCACGGTAATCGGCTGGAGCCAGGGTGGCTGTATGAACACCACGCTAGGAGTCTCAGAAACCATGCGCAATATCGAGATCTTCAGTATCGTAGGCGGGAGCCTAAATAGTACGAACAGCACCTCCAACATAACCAAAACTTCGACAACGTCTTCGTTCGTGTCTGAGAAACAGCGAAGAGCAGTCTGTTCGCACATCCAGGTTGTATCTGGCGACGGCTGCGGCTCACTTGCCTCCAAATGCGGCATAAGTGGGGCAGACTTTACAAAGTACAATCCAAAGTCGAATCTTTGCTCCACTCTACAGCCAGGCGACTACGTGTGCTGCTCTTCCGGAGACCCATACACTGCGCCGAAACCCGACAAGCCAAAGCCTGGCTCCGACGGAGTCTGCGCGACGCACCTGATTGTGGATGGAGACAGCTGTAGTGCACTAGCGAGCAAGTACGGCCTGACTGTCGATGAGATAGAGGGTTTCAACAAGGGCAAGGTCTGGGCATGGACCGAATGCAAGAACGCTCTGATCGGCTACAACATGTGTCTCAGCGAGGGAACCGCGCCTCTGCCTCCGCCGCAAGAGGGAGCCGAATGCGGACCCCTCGTCCCAGGAACCCAGCCGCCTTCAAACAAATCCGCATCCATTGCCGACCTCAATCCCTGTCCCCTCAAGGCCTGTTGCAGCAACTGGGGTTTCTGCGGACCCTTCCCAGAGCACTGCGACATTCACGCGCCAGAGGGCGGCGGCCCCGGGTCGAAACTGCCTGGCTTCAGAAGCACATGCGTGTCCAACTGCGGCAACGAGATCAAGAAGAATTCCGGCCCGCCGTCGGCGTTTCAGCGTATTGGGTACTACGAGTCTTGGAATTTCAATCGCGAGTGCCTGTGGCTCAAGGCAAAGAATGCGAATACCGACGGCAGCTACACGCACATACACTGGGGCTTTCTCGAGATAGATCCCACGTCGTTCAAGCCTGTGATCGTTGATAAGCATGGAGAGTGGGCGGATTTCAAGAAGCTGTCGGATGTGAAGAAGGTTGTGTCGTTTGGGGGGTGGGCGTATTCGACTGAGGCGGCGACGTATAATATCATTCGGACGGCGATTATCAACAACCGGGACACGTTTGCTTCTAACATTGCGAAGTTTCTAAACGATGAAGGGATTGATGGAGTGGATATCGATTGGGAGTATCCTGGAGTGAGTATTGATGGCCCTATTCATGTTCTCTGCTGCCAGATTGACATCGCCCGCGACTTAGCTGATTTTACATTTTGATAGGCGCCCGATATCCTCGTCGGTGGTCAACCAATCGGCCAAAAGGGAGATGGCATAGCTTATCTGAAGTTCCTCACCGTCTTGAAACAAAAGGTCGGAACCAAGTCGGTCTCGATTGCAGCACCTGCATCTTATTGGTATCTCAAGGCGTTCCCGATTGACAGAATTGCATCAGTCATTGACTACATTGTCTACATGACATACGATCTGCACGGTCAATGGGACTACGGCAATGTCAACGCTTTTGATTCTTGCCCTTCGGGTAAATGCATTAGAAGCCACGGTAAGTCTATCTCCCGTTGACCCGATGACTGCGTTGCTACATTGCAGCGATATATGCAGCTTTATAATGCGTCTGTGCTGACAACATTCAGTCAATCTTACCGAGACCCGCAACTCGCTTTCTATCATCACCAAGGCTGGCGTCCCGAACAACAAGATCTTCGTTGGAGAATCGAGTTATGGTCGCTCGTTTCACATGGCGCAGGATGGCTGCTGGGGACCCATGTGCGAATTTACTGGCTCAAGAACGCACTCAGACGCGGCCCCCGGCAGATGCACGAACGAGGGTGGCTACATTTCCCTGGCAGAGATCAATGAGATCATTGGCAAGAACTCCGGAGCTCAGCTTATGCATGATGGTGGCTCCAACACAGACGTCTTGCTTTACAAGGGTAAGTCAGAAGCCACATGGGTGTGCAACCCACTGACAAGTACCGCTACAGGAGATTACATCAGTTACATGACTCCAACAACAAAAGACACACGACGGGGCGATTGGAAAGGCCTCAACTTTGCCGGCACCATCGACTGGGCTGTTGACCTCCAAGCTTTCACAACAGACGATATGAATGCTCCGCCCAAGAATGGCGCACCTGGCACGCGTGGGTGCGTCGGAGGCAGAGACATCAACGTCAACACTGGCGATCTCTGCGCATTCTCATGCTCTTTTGACTTCTGCCCAGAGTCCCTGTGCGAGTGTGCAGTGGAGGGCAAGATCAAAGCTCTTCCATCAGAAGTCTCCAACACGGATGATATCATCGCCTGGGACGAGCTCGATGTTGACCTCAATCGCCTTTGCAAATTTGCATGCAAGCACGGCTACTGCCCGGACAACATCTGCACACACCCGGTTGTCGACCCGGACGAGAACGGCCTCGTGATGGTCGGCGACCCTAACAACCCCAACGGATTCGATTACGACGCAGCAAGACAGGAAAATATGAAACATTGCCTGATCTATAAAGACCCGCGGTTTCGGGACGCAGGCGTCAATCAGTGCTATCCAGTTTGCAAACCAGCTCTGGATCAAGCCGCAAAGGAAGGTCGAACGTCAAACTATGGTTGTGTGGGGTCTTATCCGCTCGATAAACCTATTCCCTGGTCAAAATATCCTGGGACATCGTACGATGTTGCGCCTGCCACATGCTCCTGTGATAATTTCCTTGTGAATGAGATTGCTGACTTGATTATCGAAGCAATGCCAATCATTGCTCAGGTATGCAATCTTACATTAAATTCCATCGGCTATTTTGCTAACGCTGACAGATTGGATGCTACATCTTGATGTCCTCGCTTAAGTTTGTACTTGATGTTGGTGCCACCTTTTTGACGGGGGGTGCAGGCAAGGCGCTCGATGCGGGTCTTGGTACGTTTCGTCTATCTGCATCTGTTGGATGCTATGCTTAACCGCGATACTAACACTAAAGTAAAGACATGGCCGCGACAGGCGCTCAAATGGCCTCATATCTCTACCCAGAAGAGCAGGACCCAGAGGGAGCATTCTCATGGTGGCTAAGTCCATGTGGCGGAACTGATCTCGTACCGGATGAAATCAAAAAGGTTTTTGGCATCCTCAACAGCATACCAGACGGACTCTCGAGCTTCAAGAAGCCAAAAAAGATCCCCAAAGGAAGTGGCAAGAAGGGAGATGACGGTAATCCGACCGATCGAAGCAAGCCCAAGCCCGGCACAGGCAGTGGTCCAAAAGGCACGGGAGGAACCTCGAACAAGAAAAAGTGCAATATTCGCGCGGGTGACGACTACAAACGAATGGGAGCAGCCAAAAACACGATTCGAAGGCAAAAGTGCGTCAATGACAAAACGCAAAAGAACGAAATCGTCATCACATCGCTGGAATACGCGCGTGGCGCTTCGCCCCTCAAGGTAGTCAAACACTGCGATCAGGCACATACCCAAGCCTGCCACCACTACAGCTCAGCCATACGAGTCAACCCCCAATGGGCAACACTCACCTGCCCGCCCGAAGCCGCCATCACAGCTCACGAAATGAAGCGCGTCGCGCCCGAGGCATGGAGCAACCAGCACAACGGCGCGGGCTGGCAAGACGAGTCGAACCGGCGCGAAGAGTACTGCGACCGCGACGAATACCCCCCGCTCTACCTCCTCAACGAGCAGCACCCCGCCTACACTAACGCAGGCGTGAACCGCAACGGCCAGCTCATCCGCTGGGTCCCGTGGAACGAAAACCAAGACGCGGGCAAGAACTGGCGCGGAGCGTGCTTCGTGCCGCCCATCGAAAAGATGTCGGATTCCGACTTTGAGAAAGCATTTAATGCCGGGCGGAACAAGAATTTGCGGAATAAGAACGGCATCACGCAGACGCTGGCTGTGGCGACGGTGAGCAGTAGGCCCGAGTTTAGCTTTGGGTCGTGGGGGCACTCGGGCGCGGATAGGGATGATGGGTTGTGGGATAATCCGTGCTGGCCGAATGAAAAGACGCCGCAGGATCCGGGGTTTTGTCTGTTTACGTATGATGCGTGGTATGGGGGGAGGGCGCCGCCGTTTGATTATAAGCAGGCGGCGCCGTGAGTGGGGAGGAGAGGTGGAGGAATTCGTTGTATTCATTATGCAATCCCTCTTCTAGCACTGGGACCTGACGACCTGTTCGCAAAGCGCCCTTCGCCTCAAGAGACCAACCAATCTACTTGCTGACTCTGCGCCACGTTGAAAGACACCAACTCGTCATGGAACATGAAGTGCCACCTCTTGACCATTGCGCCACCGACCATCTCCAGGATGATTCCACAGCCTTGCAGGCATTTTGGATCATATGTCCCGCTTTTTATAGGGACATAGCGGTACTCGGTAAGAAGTAGAAAGACTTCATTAGCTTGCTGCATTGCCCAATGATGTAAACTCATCCACATTGGATCCTCCAAGTCATCGGAGAAGGCTTTTATTTCCGGGGGTAGAGGTGCTGTATTTGTATGACCCGATTGAATGTAATCAACAATGTATATGGGAATGATGGGAACGTCTTGAATCTTTACTCTTCCCTCGACACTGGAGCTCATGAGACAAGCTCGAGGTATTTGCACGCTTCCATTTACTTGAACCTTCCAGGTCGAGAGCGATTCATGGGCGACAGAGTGAATTTTGCGAGGTCGGAAGTTAGTCACCTCGGCGAAATATGATCCGTGTCGACTAAAAGGAAGTAACGTGCCTTCGCTTGATCCATCTCGAACTGTTGGTCCCACTGACAAGTCGATGTTGAGTCGTTGGAAAGCGGAAAAAAAGGACTTCGGAACCTTCGCTGCGATCTCATTGACAAAGTCCAGGGGGTATTTCCCGAGCACAAGATCTTTCTCCAGAATCTCTTCCCACCCGTTGGACGTCTCGTAATTAGTAAGAGCGTTGTTATACCAGTCTGTTGCGCCCAACGCAGACATGATTGCTTCTGCTCTTCTTTTTTCACAATGGCGGCGATCCCCAAGCGTCACTATGGCCGCTTGGTCGAGGTCGAGAAGCTTATCCAGTCCGCTACTAAATCGCCAATGCCCGACTTCAAACAAAGCAATGTGGCGTTGTTTCTCTGGTTCCGGGTGGTATGGTACATGGAGACCTTTTGGATAGGCTCTTCTCCATGTCTCCAAGATTGCGACAAAACCTACGACAGACACAGCAAGACCGTGAGAGGCGGTCAAGAATGTCCAATCCGCAGCACAAATCCACATGTCCGGGCGGAGGCACACCTCTTGCAGTGTCCAAAGCGATGTGAACCAAGGGTTTAGCGCGAGGTTACCAAATTGAAGGGATCCTTCGCGAGGCTCCAAGAGTCCGCTGACTTTCCCTGAGACTGCAGACCATGCTGCATCTACTGCTCGAGCGCGTTGTTCCTCGTTACGCTGCCCGTGAACAAGCATCAATTCCAGAGACATCCATCGGATAATACTTCCGAGTCCCTCCAGACTGTGTACTTCACTTAGCCACGCAATGGCCAATCTTGCACCCCGGAATATCTTCGCCTGTCGAGCAATCTCTTGCGCACCAATCTTGGAGCCATCCTGAGGAATGCAAAGCAGATCCAACCAGATATAGCGGATATTACCTGGAGCGCGTTTGAGTATTTGGGGAAGATCTTCGACGTCGAACCTCGTGTTTGTGGGAATCAGCCACGAGACACCTTCAATTGAGACTCTTTCACCGGTGGCCCATCTACCCCACGTATGACTGATTGCAATGTAGTCAGGTCGAGGCTCTATAAGCAATGTGTCCATGGTGCAGCAGGCTTCGATGTCCCACAAAAACCTTGGAAGGTTTTGGAGATCATCCAGCTCCTCCTTATCAAGCCACGGGCACGGCTTTAGCACTGGACCATTGATTGCAATGTTGAATATTGCATCATTATCTGCTCTCTCAGTAGTCTTGAGAGGCAGTTCCTCGGGTTTTGAAGAACCGGACAAGCCTTCAGAGAATGCTAGCCAGCCCAGTTGTTGGCAGTAGCCATAAACAGTGGCAGTATTTCGAGCACCCCTCCTAGTGGCAAAGTTCGTCTCATTTTCTCGACAAGGATAATAGCATGATTCGAAAAGAAATTCGCACCGAAAAAGCTCCCACAATCGGTCGTGGTAATGTTGGTTCAGACTCTGGGGGAGCTGACGTGGCTCCGGGTCGAGGATGTCACCTATCGGCCAGCGTTTCAGCCGTAGATGCGAAAAGATTGCGTCGAAAGCTCTTTTTGATTCCTCAGTCAACTCGTCTGCGTTGAGCAGTGTTCCAGAATAGTCGAGCACTCTCAAGGCTGCAGCCAGAGAGAAGGAAGCGTCTTGATATTTTGCTGTCCACCAGTCATGCAATAATTGATAGCTAGCCCACTGCTCAGGAGCAAACTGCGGAAGTTTGGAATGCTGAGTTCCAATGTAGTAATTCAACCGATACCAGAAACAGAGCGGATGGGGCAGTTCACGGTCCTGGGCTTCAACGGAGCCGTCGGAGCGTTCGAACGGCAAGGGAGGTAGGCGATCGGCGATGGCGGCCAACGACCAGTCAGTGGGAAAGGCAGCTGGTGGCGACGGTATGGACATATTTATCACTGCTGTTAAGCTTTGAGCGAGCGTTCGACCGTTTCTCACTATCGTCCGCCCAGCTATGATCAGCGTGTGGGGTAAATAGCGGGTCGCCGGAAATCGCCAGGAGGATTGGGGGTTGCAGAGGCGGGGTCGGACTTGCCTGATGCGCACTTCGGTCAGGCATCCTTCTGCGCATCATATTTCCCTTGTCACCAAAACACAAGCATTTCCACATGGAAGGGGCATCAGGTCACCAGAAATACGCACAAACACCTTATCGAACGCGAACTCAAAAAGCGTTTGACCGTATCCCAGTGGGTCAAAATGAGCCCAAAGCCTTGCTGGATCAAACCGTCTCAAATTGGAAACAACAATTTGCCCCAGAAACGGTCAGAGTGCTTGAAAACGAATCATTATCCACGATTCTAGCAGACTTTGAAGACATCAATATCGAAGACACGGTCAAGGATGTCCAGGAAAATCAGTTTGGCGATGTATGCGACGATGACACGACAAACCAATTCAGCCTTGTAATAACAGATCTTACAAGTCCATCGCAGTCAGTCGGCTAGCTTTCCATCACAGATAGGAATACTAACGACCAACTAGCGAAGATGAGGGTGAATTGGGTAATTGGCCAAGACGGCTACTTCATGTTCCAAGCCTAACGTCCTTTGAGTGGACGCCTAGGAATGTCTACGGGCTCCATGAATGCCCGGATTATGCTGCCATTTCGTACACATGGGGCAGATGGATGCTTAGATCAACCGAACTACCTGAAGTAAAAAGCTTACCTATCCAAGGGGTACCATGGGATGTGCCGCGGGTTGATCCTGCTCTGTTCACGGTCGATCAGTTCAGATGTGCTATCGATACTTGCACGCGAAGAAGAAAACAGCCTGATCTCGAATTTGTTTGGCTTGACATCGCGTGTATCGATCAAAACGAGGATAGTAGAGAAGGAGCTTTAGAGATAGGCAGGCAAGCGAAGATCTTCCATGGCGCCAACCAGACCTTTGTGTGGTTGGCAAATAACCATCTGCTAAAACCAAAGAGCACTGGTGATCTGAGTGACCAACTTTGGTTCTTGATCACGTACGGCCCATACGCTGATGGACTACTGCCTTTCGCCTCAGGAACCACCGAAAATCCGGAATGGATGGCCCCCGAGTATCGTACGGAGCTTATCGGAGAGCTTGAGAGGAACGCCCGTCCCTTTACAAGAGCGGTCGAGGCTTTGCGGGATATCACTTCATATCCTTGGTTCAGCTCCCTATGGACGCTACAGGAAGCATTTTTATCTCCCGACTCGTACCTTTTGGACCCCAATGGGCATTTTGTTCGTGACATTCATGGAGTGCTTCCCGTATTGCGCGATCTTCTTCGCGCGGTGAGAGGATGGTACGAAGAATGTACGGCCATGGCAGACTTTCGAAAAGCAATTCAATGCCCCAGGTCAATTCAAGAAGAATCACTCAAGCACTTGGCCGAAAAGACGGGACTCGATGCATTGAGTTCTTACAACCCCATGCTTCTATATGCGCAGGCCAGGCATCGGAAAACGACTCACATGGAAGATAGGATCTATGGTATCATGCAAGTATTCGGGCTCAGTCTTGGCAAATCTTCCGTCTCTTGCAACCAGGCTGAGACGTTTTCTCTTTCTGCTTTGGAGGCTCAGCTTGCTACTTCCCTTGCAGAAACGTTCCCTGTCCTAAGTCAACTGCACATTCACTCGCATGCGGTGACAGGCCGTCAAGCATGGAGATTGAGTTCTACGTCCGTCAGCCCAGGATGGGACATTGAGTTGCCATTCCGTTTACAACAAAGACATCTCCCAGGCCTAACAGCCAAACTTAGCGCCAAGGAGATCTGCATAATTGATCCAAATACGGGGGCGTCTGCCAAACGGGTGCTCCATGGATTCTTCAAGGGTAGCACGTGCGCGTTCGAAGTGCTCTCCAAATTTTGGACAGGACCTCGTGCACAAGCCAACAACAATCAACGCGACTTGGGTTTCGAATTCCAGATCGCACTTGATGAAACTAGCCTATTTACCAAAGAATCCCTAGGTATTCCATGGTTACAATGGCAAATTCCGAGAGGGCAGCCGCAAGTAGAACTTGTAAACTCCATGGTACAGCGTTTTCATGAAAAGGAGGTCCACGCAGAAGTGTTATTGTTAGGGGCTGGAAGGGGATCTCATACAACATTCTACGGTCTCATTGTCATCGAGTGTCATGACCAACGATTAGGGGCATGGTGGGCACGACTTGGCATCTGTAATTGGCAGGTCCCGTTACCGCTGAGCACTAATCTTGTGCAGGACCCCATCATGGCAAGAAGGAAGACTAGGCATTGGCAGTACAGCCCTGTCCTGACTGCTGAATCCGAAGATTGGAAATATCAGGCGGGATTTTTCGGGTAATGCAGCTCTAAGTATAATGGAATGTTATTGATCATTCCACTCACTGAATACTAATATCTTGGACTATCGTTGGCTCTCGTTCGGCCTCGTCCATCCTTAAATTCTCGGCAAGAGTGTCAAGCATCGGGATGGTTCCATATGTTTCTCGCTACTGCTTCTCATTTGCTTCTCTCTGGTAGACTTTCCAGCCATTTTGATTTCCTCAAGAGTGAAAGCTTCGTATACACGATAAAGAAAACCCACTAACTAATGATGATGATACAAAATTACACGGAGGCAGCTGAGCCCCAAGGTACTAGTCCTTAGTAGGACTAGCGCATGACCCCCCAACTATAACAAGATCCCACGGCCCTTGAATCCGCGCTCGAAGCCTATGCCAAAGCCCATCTTCGGTCATGGAGCAAGAGCTAAAAAGTTTGATCGCCCTACCTAAACAAGCCGTTGAGTAAGTAGTCGGCCAAGCAGTGGTGACGTCAGCGCTCTAACGAGTTCCCAGCCCGAAGGCACCGAGCTTGCACCTTACATTCAACGCCTGTTCAGAGTTGTCGCTAACTCTGCCATACCATATCGAGTTCACGATATCGCGAGATCGAGATGATTATTGCACGCAGCCTATTGCTTTCAAATGGAGTCCGAACAGCGACGGCTTCACGGAGGAAGGCTTCGTACTACTGCGACACAACAACAACAGTCTTGAGCGAGTTCCCATCGATTATCCAGAAACTGCGAAATCAAACGACAAAGAGATCTGCGTAACCATTGGATTCGACCACCACGTCTGGACCCTCGCGCCAGGCGATTCCATCAAACTCCTCGCCCCCTTGCCTGAGACACATCACAAGGCTCTGGAGCCCAACCAGCAATACACACTGCTCTGGCCCGGGCTCCTAATCTCAAAGTGGGACTTTGGCACCATGCAAAATCGCACCGGCCACGTGCTCGAAGATACCGAGGAGAGCCCAGCACTCATTCTTCCAGGTAGCCCACATACATGCATCTCCTTTGTTGCAAAAGAAGAGACGGAAGCATGGCCTGATAGACCTGAAATAGAAGCCAGGTTTGGCTTTACGGAAGCAAATCTGCAGGAAGAAACCTGGCGGAAGTCTCGGAGTCAGCCCAGGGCCCCGAAACTGAGCGTCGCCCTCGAATGTCCAACGTCGCTGAGTTTGGGCACCGTCTTTGAGGTCTCGATTAAAGTCACGTATGATGCGATGCCAGATGCACGACCAATAATCTTCCACGCGCATGTTTTCGACACCGAAGATAACCTCCAACTTCATCGCCTTGAAGGTGATAATTGGAACGTTTGTGAGGACTTCGGCGACGAGGGTGGATTCCTCTTGGTAGATGACCCCGATGTTCCTATCAATGTTGCGCAGGACACAGAGAAGTTTGTGAGCCTGCGGCCGGGAGAGTCGTGGTCGACATCCCGCCGTTTGCAGGGCGAGAAATGGACTTACTTGCCGGATGATTCGAAGGGGGGAAACAGATTTCGTGTGGAGTTTGATGGGGCTACAGTGGATTGGTGGGATTGGGGGAGCAGAGAAGAGCATAAAGACACAGTGGTCAAATTGCCCTGTTGGATCAAGGGGCCAGTGGTTGATCCAAAAGATAATGGGGGGCGAGAGAAGATGAATGTGTCTGCTTCGGATGTTGTCGAGTTTTCAGTCGGAAAAGAGTAGCTGCAGATGAGAGATTAGATAGCGGCCGCGGACTGGACTGTTTCTAACTTCACTCATAACTAACTCACTCTACATCTGAATGACGTACAAGAGAAGCCAAGAAAGCAGCACAGTGAAGTTCTGCGCAACATTAACATAGTCTCCAGCCTTGACCAGCGAGTGGACAAAGAAGTCAGAACTGTCGATGTCGTTTTTGACGAAGAAGAATGCCAAGGTAAATTGTTCAGTGGCACAAATGAGGTTGAAGAGGAGATAATATGTCGACATGCCAGTGCTTTCCCTTTTACTGATGAGATGAATGATCTGAGGCAAGGAGGCTGCGCTTAGGAGGAGTAAAATGCTGGTACTGTTAAGCGCGAGGCATTTTACAAGAAGAAGCATGAAGACTTACAAGAGTGGCCAGGTTGAGTCACTTAGAATACCCATTGCAGATTGCGCAGCAGTTGATGGACGTTGAAGTTTGGGTGCTGGATTCCGAATAAAGACAGTCGAAGCGACGACGGCGCAGGTAGAGTATCCAAGCGCGACGGACATTGGAATACCATCAGTGTGGCTGCCTGGTCCAGCAATCACCAGCGGGGGGCCATGACATGAAACAACCAATACTACACTGCAGTTCTATTAATAGAGTTCAGATGAGTTGTGGACATCTTCACGTGTCGATAAACTATGCCCATTTGGGACTAACGCGTCTTTGCTGAGGGAACGCACACTTTGAAGATTGGTTCCTCTAAGAGCACAAATATACCTCCTATATTAGGTCTTGTAGTGCAGTCGTATGTTTCCTCCGATCAACCTGCATTACCACCTTGTTTGCTGTACGTTATGCACGCTCTTTATCCACTGCATGCTACACGCACGAGGCACTGCCACACAGCAGTCAATTGATCTGGAATACATGCAGATGTATATCCTGAGGGCGAAAGTGAACACCAACAAGGCGTTGATGTTCGTTTTAAATTGACCAAGGTCGTATCGCCTGCGGAAATACAGCCCGCCGGTGAGTCCAGGTTTCTCGGATAGGCTGAAAGTTGGTGGGGGCGAGGCACAGCGCATTTGGGGTCCACTGCCCATGCCAATGACAGGAAATCGCCCCCAGTTCCAAATTTCCACGTTTTGTTTGATTTGAGGACTACGTCCGTACAGCCCCCTCAACGCTATGCCGTGTCGCGTTGTTTCCGAATCTGGTGTTTTGTCAGTCAGGCTGAAAAGTATCAGTGCAGTATAAGACTAGAAGCACATCTTAGGGGGAACAACGTAACGCCTGCATCGCGTTGCTTTCTTTCTCTACGCTGTCGCTCGTTCTTCAATATGAGGTCGTTTTTCTTTTCGGTCGTAGCCTTGCAAGCTGCGTACCACCTGAGCGCGCGAGCAACAACAGTGGATTTCCCCGACAACAGCTGCGATGCCTGGAAGCAAGATATCATCGATGAGATGCAGTATACAGTCGACATGGCTAGCACCGCGGCCAATGATGTGCAAAAGGGTGGATACTTTGACACTTTTTTCGCTGAAAGTCTCCGTTTGGTACGTCTCAAAAGTCATCATGAGGGTTGTTCACTGCCTTTTCCGCCTCCCGCCCACAACGCAGTTGAGGGTCAACTCAGGACGACGGCTCGCTCCGATCTTCAAGTCCGAGTCTCTTAGTCAAGCAACCACATCATGCACGTCCTATCCTAGCTCGAGCTCAAGCGCGACACTTAATACATGAACATAATACTGATTGAATATCTGAAAATATAGGATCCCGAATTCTCCAATCACATATCCGAATCGTTCAAGCGAATCTCCGACATGGCAACAGGTACTAGCGGTAGCTACAAGTTCAAAGTCACATGCGACCAAACCACCCCTTTCTGTGACAAAAAGAACTTCATCGCGCACATGAATGACAAGAAGAGTACAATGAATCTTTGCAAGAGATTCTTCAACGAGCCGGCTATCAAGAGCACCAAAGATCGACTGGGAGAGTGCGACTCCATGGACATTAGAGCAGCACAGCGATCGAGATCGGCAATCTTGGTCCACGAGTTTACACATACTCGATACGCAATGTTGGACGGCGAAAAGGCATATGACTATGCCTATGGACTCAATGGAAATGTCCAGCTTGCACAAGGCACCTTTGACAGATCATGCGTTCCCTACAAAGACAAGAGAAAAGTTCTGTGTCCCAAATCCGGATCCACTCCTCCAGAGGAAGGACTTTGCCCGGCAGAGCGGAGCGGTGGTAATGCCGACTCCTACAGCTTCGTTGCTGCAGGCATCTACTTCAGCACACAATGCAACAATCAGGTTCCTATGCCACAAGGAATTACGACACCTAGCCCTTCGTTGTCTCTGCCAAACATCACGTCCACTCCAGGCTCTACTCCATCTCTCCCAGTTAATATCACCACATTGATTACTCCGGAACCTGCTCCAACTCCCCCGGCTGACAGCAGTCTGATAACTTCCGACGTGATACTTCCTACGGCGACGCCTCAAGAGTCGTCAAATCCCACACCTATCCCGAGAAAATACCGTCGTGAGGTCGTTGAACCCGCGCGTTCTGACAATGAAATCGTCCAGAAACGTCAATCTGATTGTCCAATTTATGACGACTACATTCAATGGGATGGCGAGGCCTTTGACAGTATTGAGGGTTACGTCGCTTTTGGTGACTCGTACGGTGCTGGGATGGGGACGGGCACAACTACTGGAGATGCATGCCGCATTGGGGAGAACAACTTTGGCGATCTTCTTCGGAAATGGTATGTGTTCTTTCTTCTTACTCGAGGCACCGATTATGTCATATAAAATCCAGGTTCTGACTCCGTGCAGGTTCGACGATGACAGCAAAGCATATGAAAGAAAAGTCTGCTCGGGAGACACTACAAAGGGCCTTAATCGACAGATTGATGAATGGGCCGACCCATCAAAGGCAACTCTGGGCACTGTCTCAATCAGTGGCAATGATGTTGGCTTCAGCGACTTGGTGTGGTACTGCATCATCACACCAAACACTGCTCGATTAGGTATGTCGATCTCTTTACATCTTGAAATCTTCTCTTTGCTGTAGCATAAAAGTTCTAACCAACACCTACAGGCTCCACAAATCGCAAAAATTGCGAGGATGCCGAGCAGAGGGCGCGAGACATGATGAACGACCAGGGAGGCGATGGCCTGAAAGCCAAGCTCAAAGCCGCCTATCTCAAGATCCTGGACAAATCTGGCAGATCCGACTTCCACCTTTACGTGACTAGCTACGCCGGTTTCTTCAACGTCGACACCACCGACTGCGACAAATCTACCTTCCACTACTGGTGGGCCGCATACAACCCGCCCTCAGACTGGCCTACCAACCGCATCGTATACCTCTCCCAGGACCTGCGCAAAGAGATCAACCAACTCGTCACCGATCTGAACAAGGTAATCCAGAGCGCCGTCCAAGAAGCCAACAACCCCAACGGCGGCAGCCAAACCGACCGCATCCACTTCGTCGACGTCGACCAGACCTTCAACGCGCACCGCTGGTGCGAGCAAGGCGACTACCACGAGCCCGCGCCCCAAATCCAAAGCACATTCTTCTTCCTCAGCGGCTGGCCCGACGTCTCGATCGACGGCGCCAACGCCAACACCGCCGCAGTCGAACAAGCCGAGATCGAGTCGCTCATCTCGACGGGCAGCATACAGGTTCCCGACGCGTCCAACTGTCGCAGCGCGCTGGATTCCGACGCGGATCCGTATGCGCGCGCAATGTGCAATGTGGCAGAGGCGGTGTCGGAGGATCCGGACGGGCCCGAGGCGAAGTATTTGGCGGACGCGAATGCGGATATTCAAGCGGGGAATGTGACGAGTCAGCATATTGGGTGGTTTACGCCGACGAGGCAGATCAAGACGTTTCATCCGAGGAGTCCGGGGATGGTGTTGTATAGGGATGCTATTCTGGATAGTATGAGGGGGGTTGGGCAGATATGAGCTTTGAGAACATAGTGCTTGTGTATTATTATTGTTTGAAGGAGTTTGGCGCGGTATCGGTTGGAGGGGTTAAAAGCAACTCATCAGAGGCAAGCCAAGGCGAAGGAAGCATGTCCAAGTTGATATAATGTTTTCACTTAACTTAGTTAATAGATTACCATACTTTTTAAGTTAGAACTAGGCGTGTTTCTTCGTAGTAAGGTCATAAAATAGGCGATGCGCGACATGTTGGAAAATAAAACCAAGGAATGAGTGACATGTGCAGTGTGTAATGACTTCTGGGTCGCCAATGCCCCATTGAAATGCCTAGATGCTGAATTAGTATGTTCTGAGAACGATACTTAGCGGTCAAGCTGGTTGAGGTGGATGAGTGAATTGAAGATAATATACGAAGAGTTAATCGAAAGTGAGATTGTGTTGCAGCCTCCAGCTGCACAGGCCGACCTTCTGCATTGGGCGAGAGGGAGGTGGGGTTACGAAGATCCAGCCAGTCTCCAATTGGTCAACCCGCGCTGGTTTTCTCACCGGTCAACCAGCCCTATGTCAGACACCAGTCCCCAACAACTGCCTTTTTGCTTCAACGTCTTAACGATTGGTCTTCTCTTTAGGCTAGAAACCAGATGGAAGCCATCGTCGCCGAAGAAAACCTGCTCAACCACTGGCCCCGTCGCCTCCTCCACATCCCCACCCTCACATCCCATGAATGGAAGCCGGGGCCCACCTACGGCAACCACCTCGCCCCCAAATACAACGCCCTCACATACACCTGGGGACGCTGGAGATTGCGAGATGGAAAAGTCCCCGAAAAACCTCACATCTCCGCCCTCCCAATCCGCGGCACCGACTGGCCCATCCCTCGCATCGACCCCGCGCACTTCACCGCATCCCAATTCGCCAACGTAGTCCGTAGCACGAGTACCCTTGAACCCGTGACCGCGCTCCCAAGCCCTCACTCTTCCTCATCGCAGGTCGACTTCCTTTGGCTGAACGTCGCGTGCATCGACCAGCGTCCGTCTGAGCTGCGAGCTGCAGCAGAAATCGGACGCCAAGCCGCGATATTCAAGGGCGCGAATCGTGTCTTCGTTTGGTTGACTTCGCATACGAAGGACTCGGGGCAGCGCGGTATTGATGCGATGGAGCGGTTCGCGGAAGCGGAGGAAACGGCGACGCTGGAGGAGCTGGGGGGGTTGGTGGATGACTTGGTGGGGTTCTTGGGGGATGCTTGGTTTTCGTCGTTGTGGACTTTGCAGGAGGCGTTTTTGAGGCAGGATGCGTTTTTGTTGAGTAGAGATGGGGAGCTGTTCAGCGTTGCGTTGAGTGAGAAGAGTTGGGTCAGTCCGGACCTGTTGGATGTTTTTAGCTGGGGCCAGCTTTTGTGCTTAAGCTGTGCGGAGAAAGGGGCGCGAATCCCTGAGCCGAATTTGTACATGCGGGCTTTGCGGGCGGTAGAGAGTAGGGGGTTGAATGCGCTGGCCACTATCAATGCGATGGCTGTCTACGGCGCTGCGATGCAGCGGACCTCGATACTACCCGAGGATCGTGTCTACGGGATACAGCAAATCTTCGACATGCGATTGGGAAAGTCGGCGCTGAATCATGACCTCGGTCGGCAGTTCTCGCTGGAGGAGTTGGAAGATCAGCTTGGCGTGGAGTTGATGAAGATGTATCCCGCTTTGAGCCAGTTTCACATCTTCACGGAGCCAGTTCCGAGAGAGAAGCGCTGGCGAATCAATAGTTGCTCGATTGTTCCATCCTGGGTGAGCGATCATGGACATTCGATCTGGGAATCTTCTCCTGGTGGAGATGCGCCTTGCTTGTTCTGGGTCCAACCCTCCATGTACGGCGAAGGATGCGTGAAGTTCAGGGGCAGCATCACGCCTCTGGCAAGGCTTCTAGAAGCGCGTGAGAAAGTGTTTCGTGAGGAGTTGTTTGGCGATCTCCCGGTTCTACACAACATGTTTAGAGTGGTGACAGATGTTGCAGAAGAGTTGCACGATTCGCCATATCAATCTGGAACAGGCTACCACACACTGGTGAAAGGCCCTCAACAGCGTCGCCTTCAACAGTGGCTGGTAGAGAAATTTCCCAGAAGAAGACTGCAGGTCCTCCTCCTAGGAGAGTCGTCAGGTGATGTGTACACGTATTTCTTAGGTCTGTTGTTGCTGAGGTATGGAAGTGATACATGGATGAGACTAGGCGTCTGCCAATGGGATGTGTCTTATCTACAGATAAGCGATGTTGTTTCCACGCAATACGAGTATTTTTCTGGAGGCGGTTCTGGCTGGAGTCGGGTGCAAGGCGAATTTGGTTATATCAACTCCTCTTTGGTAAAAACCTCGTAGTCAGATAAAACAGCTCCTAAAATGAAACTATAAAACATGTTAGGTATCGTACTCTCTTTAGCTTTGGGTCCGCTCACGTCGTGCAGGAAGAAGCTCTCCTCGACTTCTCTTAGTGAAGAAACTTTTCTTTTACGGTCCTATATTCTTCTGAAATAAGACCCAACGTGCCATGGTGAATGGCGAAAAGTTTAGAGCTACGCCGGCTTTGTAAGTATTCGATTGCGGCATGAATAGAACAATTGGGTACAATGAGAGAAAGAAATAAAGCATGAAAGGAGTGTTAATCGCAGGACCGAATCTATGGGTGGTCTCAAGCTCCCCCCGCCTAGAAATCGTTGTTTCCTCAGACAACATCTCCCCTATCGAACCAATATCCACTCAACCTTTCATCACCCTCGCACAGTCAAGCACTCTCGTCCCCAGACACTACACCCACTCATGTCTTCCAAAACCGTCCTCATAACCGGCTGCAGCGCCGGAGGCATTGGCTCCTCGCTCGCCCACGCCTTCGCGACCCGCAACCACCTCGTCTTCGCCACACTCCGCAACACCTCCAAGCTCGACCCCTCACTCGCCTCTTTCCCAAACGTCCACGTCCTCGCTCTCGACACGACGTCCTCCTCCTCCATCGCTGCGGCCGTGGAGGTCGTTTCGGCGCGCAGCGGCGCAAGGCTAGATTTCCTTATCAACAACGCGGGGTCGGGTTTGGTGGGGCCGTTTCTGGACACAGATCTGGGGGCTGCGAAGGCGCTGTTTGATGTCAATTTCTGGGGGGTGCTGGAGTGCATTCAGGGGTTTAAAGAGATGCTGGTTGAGGCGGGAGGGACGGTTGTGAATGTGTCGTCGATTGCGGGCGTGGCTCCGGATCCGTATCAGAGTGCGTCGTCTCCCATTCCTCGCGCTAGCTATCTTCACTTCTTCGCAGGGGGAGGTGGCATGGAGGTGTTCTGCTGATGGATTTCTAGGTGTATACAACGCATCCAAAGCTGCGCTAACACACTTCTCTGCAACGCTTCGTCTCGAACTCGCGCCCTTGCGTGTCCGCGTCGTGACGCTGCACGTGGGCATGATACAGTCGCAGTGGTACGCCAACTCGGTAAATTCCGATCTGGTGCTGCCTGAAGACTCGTATTACCACCTCGTATTGCAGCAGATACGTGATGGCCTTGATGGCAAGGCCAGTGAGAAGCAAGGCACGAATGTGGATGTTTTTGCGGAGGAGGTGGTGAGAAAAGTGTTAGAAGAAGGGAAAACGGGGGCGATCTGGGCAGGTGCGCTAGAAGGGACGTTCAAATGGATGCAGTGGTTGCCAAATACCGTGCTCGAAAGATTTTTGTCCAAAAAAGCTGGATTGGATAAGCCACTACAAGTCTCGACAACTCCCTGACAGATGTTCGGCAGCCCCTTAACTTTCCGAGATTAAAGTCTCATCGCATCGTCTTGACGCGCTTCGCAGGCTTGTTTCCGTCTTTTGGGGGTCGCGGTCTTAAAACCAGCTGGGAAAACTCCTTCGGCAATGGATCAGCCGCTTTGCGGACGTCCTTTTCCGGATCATAGTCAATCTCCTGCGCCCTCACGAACCTAAAAATGTTCGAAAAATTATGCGAAAAGCTCCCCCTCGTCTTTACCATCGCCCAAGTCCCCATACCGAGACAAATGGCGCTAAAGAGCGCACTGACGCCATAGGATATGGCCAAGTCCATTCTCCTGTATTCGAATTGCGTCTCGTAGATGGATGTCGTGGCGTTCACGCTCGTGTTCCTCATCTCGGTCCCATATAGAATGTCGCCGGAGCCTAGATTCGGCCTTTGCCACCCATATCGTGCACTGACGGTGAGATTCTGCATAAACTCCTCCGAGAGATCTACCCAGTCCTTGGTCCATTCAGCAGAAAAGCCCAGAAACCAAGCGCGGTCGACTAGAGTCCTGTATCTCCAACTGCCTCCGGTGGAGCTCATCGATGATGTGGAGGCCTTGTGCTCTCCGTCGGAATCTATGACGCCATTTGCGGAATTGTTGTATAGATATAGCGCTCCCGTGACCCACGAATTGAATACCTTCATGATAGACAGGTACGAAGTTGGGGTTCCTCCCAGCTCCACTCCACCCCCATAAGGTATCGACATGTTGGCACCAGCCACCGTGAGGGGATTCAACAGCGTTTTCTCCACCTGTACCTGTTGATTCTCGGTACTGGAAACGCTAAAGTTGACTCGGTAACTGGCATTGTAGAAGCCGCAGCTGTAGAGCGTGGTAAGATTGTAAAGCTCATCTTCTCGGGCGTAGAAATACGTCTTTGCGATGTCGGTGGAAACAATATCCATGTAAAGCGGGACTTTGCCTTTTCCGCCAACCTGTGCATTCTTCTCAAGGTAAGATGCATTCAGATCTCTCCCGAAGCCCGGTTCAGGGGTGAATGCAAAAGCCAGAACATCGTATTCTGACACATTCCTGTACTCAAGCACGGCTCGGTCGATAATCGCCCTCCAATCATCGGGCGCGACTGCACAGGATACAGCAGGTCCGTAGAACGACGTCTGGTACGAGACATTGGTGCCCGGACTACCGGCAGGCACTGGTGCAACTTGTCCGGAGGTTAAGACGATGTGGGCGATGGAATTCGTGTCTTTGCATGGTCGCGCAAACTTGTACGCATCTTCTGTGAGGTCCGTTACATTGCAGTATTCTGGGGATGCAAAATCGGCCTCAGGGAACCTCCAAGGCAGGGTCGATGTTACGAGCTTTTGCTTCACCGTGATGGCGCCAGGGGTGAAGATTGCTGAGATGGGCAACACCCTGTTTGTGTCAGTCGGGCAATGCCTGCATATTGTCGCTAGAAATTACCAGGTGGTGATTGCCTAAAGATGTTAACACGAATTTCTGACAGCGCCACGGACAACTCACGAGGAAAGCAAGCACATAGTGGCGTATCCAAACCCCAACATGCCAGAACTTCATCGGCTCATAGATGACGCCGTACAAGTCGTCAATGCGGGCCAAGGTGATGGGAGTCTTCCGGATCTTGTACCAGAACCATTGCACATAGGCCATGCTCGCAGAGACGCCAAAAAGGACCTTCACTAGGAACGCGAGTGCAGTTCCAAAGCGTGACATCCACTGCTGTATGTCATTATCGCTGGCAGGCTGGCCGTCCATGTAGACATAGAAGACGTGGTGTCCAACAGCAAAGAAAATGGCAAAAAGGAAAGACAAGAACATCATAACGGGGGCCTCCCAGTAGATTTCTTTTGGCAAAGCCTTGAGCTTCGCCATCAAGGTCGGGGTAGCCATGCCTGTTGAAAGTCGAGCAATCGCTGCGGCGCAGTTTGCACGGTTAGGTTCGTCCTTTAAAGGCGCGTGTACTTTGGACAGCTGCCAATAGCCCCAATCGAGGGAGACTCATCCTGCGCCAGTAGTTCATTCGTCTATTTGGAGATGCAGTTGCCAAGGTCAGAACATGCAGGCGAGATGCAGGGTGGTCATGCAACTCGAGTTATCGTCAATCGATACGATGATCGTCTTGTGTGTGCGTGTTGTATTCATACTGACCAGGTGGAAGGCATTCAGTTTTTGCGTGTCTTTTATTATGATGTCGACTACTTAAATTGCAGCGATTGCCTCGTCGCTGCCTGTGGTGGTGCGTGACAATGTCAAAAAAAGGTGTGACGGCCCGTGCCCTTAAGCGCCGACTGGGCGTAATCCATGGGGCCAATTTGGTTTCAAGGCTACATCAAGGCTGCTTTGGGAGAAGCTTGCTTACAATCATAAAGAGCTTTAGCCAAAGAGGAGGGTGGGTGTCAGAGATTGCGTTGGTGTGATACCTGCGGGAGGCGGTAGCCGTCGGCACTCCTTCGGACGGAGCCGTTCCGTGCGTAGGAAGCTGTTCGCGTCATCAAGCATGCTCCTACAGATATGCACGCATCAAGCGGCGGGGCGAGATGAGTGCACATGAGATGAGAAGAGTTGGAAGGACGGTTGTATGAAAAGAAGTCGCCGTGTCGCCGTCTATCGTCACGCACAGACCACATTCAACAACGACATCTCAACCTCTGCATCACGTGAGCTACAATGACCTCATAATTGCGCGAAACTCAAATATTATTGCTATATTGCCGAAGTCTTCATCTGACAACTTGCACCCAGCATCACTCCGAATCAACATGAGCAAATGTTACCGAAGCCAATGATCCATGCTCCACAGCAATTATCGTTACATCACCGAATCCATACAAGCTCGAGTTGAGCTCACCACAACAGCAAGACTGTCACCACAACAGCAAGACTGTCACCACAACAGCAAGACTGTCACCACAACAGCAAGACTGTCACCACAACAGCAAGACTGTCACCACTCCCGCAACGCTCATGACGAAAGCCGTCGCGGCATTGACACCCGAAGCGCCTCCCTGGAACTGCTCCGGGCCCGTCTGATTACGTCCTCCACCGCCATGGCACCGTGGCCCATGGCAACCCGTGCCATTGAAGTGCGAGTGGGGGTAAGGAGAGTGGCCGCATCCATGTCCGTCTGGGCCACAAGTTGGCCCCGTCGGTTCATCCTGTCTTTGTCAACATCTTGTCATGTTTGGGGCTTGTTTAGGAGACTTACATGAGTCGAAGTCGTGCAAGGCGTCGACTGTGGTGGGGTTGGAGGTGCAGGTGGACCAGGAGGAGGCGGAGGAGGCGGAGGAAGAGGGTGATCTGGCGGGGGAGATGGGGGCGCTGGTGGTGGTGGTGGTGGACTAAGAGGAGGTGGTTGAAGATGTTGCGGCGGAGATTGGGGCGGTGCTGGTGGTGCTGGCGGCGCTGGAGGGGGGGAGGGGTGAGTATTGCGAGGAGGAGGACACTAGTGTGGTTGTCAGCCAGCTTGAGGGTGGTGATCCAGATTAGAGTGTACCGGAAGTCCTAAAGTCTCGCAAGGTGTGCTCGTTGCAGGAGGCGCCGGAGTCTCGCACGGTGTTTTAGGCGGAAACGAGGTCACAGTCTTAGTTGAAGTGGTAGTCGTAGCGACCTTGGTTGTGCAGGGATAACTAGGGCTGTCGCTGCATATCTGAGAGATGGCATGGGCAGCCGCATAGTTAACAAGGAAATAGAAGAGAGCCGCTTTGAAGAGCATCTTGACAATTGACAAAGAACGTTTAGTGATGATAGAAGTGAAGAGAAGGGACAGTAATAGCGAGAGGTCGATACTTATGTCTCTGGATGTCTCCCATCGGCGCGCTATGAAGCCTTTCTTTATTATTGACTTGCTCGGAGGTGTTCTCAACATGGACCACATTGTGGAGTCAGGCTGACGGGACTGAAGCCTTGTCCTCGCTCAAACTCGATGGATCTGTGTCAAAATTGGCCAGTGAGCTATTCCACAATTGTTGTCAATTTGTTGATATGCAGAAATCCTAGGCTCGATTCTCTTTCATTGGCATGGGCTCTTCTAGGCACACTTGAAGCTGTTTTACAGTCCACGAGACGCTTCGCGTCAAAGTGGATCTTTTCAAGGTTCATTGTTGAATGTCCGATGCTCGGCCGGGGGAACAGACTACCGAACAGTCCATAGCAGATAACTGACAGCCTAGAAGGACCACTTCTGTTCAGTGGCATACATACTCTCGCGCGTGCTTTTCATGCGTACTCAGAGCTACTGGATAACTTTCTGGTCGAGAAATTTAAGTCATGGCGATTTAAATCCGGGCGCAAAGCAAGAGGATTGGGAGTCACAATGTTGACGAGCGCATTTTTGGTACATCGAGGCGTGAACCACCCAATTCTCAACACCATTCCATGGTTCAGCAACCCCACATTCTAGCGTTTAAACGAGTCCAACTGCAAGAATCATTCGACTAGTTCTCTCCTCTCAACGTTTGGATCTCCACATATAAATATAAAGACTGCGCGCGGACGACATGGTACCCGCCAGTGAGTCGGCTTTGCCTCTCCAGGCATGTATATTTCATTCAAGCTGGGTGAGGACTGCATGTACTTGTAGCAGAACATCATCTGTGGTGGGAGTCCGCACCAGGACTGATGGGTGGCCCGTGGTTTCGCTATGAATCGTTTGTGGGGGGGCGTGGACTCAGCGTCCACCCCGCTATTATCCAAAGAGAGCCAGCACTTGAGCACGTGAGACAACACCAATCGAGTCTTCTTGGAGAGTAGCGATAGTAGAGACGCGTGCATGTTTCGAAACTCTTCTCCACTTTCGAGGCGCGCTCTCGGTGGTCTCGATTTCAACCATATGATGGCCCATCTCAATACCTCGCTGTCATCCGCACATCGTTCGATTCCGCAGCATCACGAACAATCCGTCCATTCCATTTCCTCGCTCCCCCTATTCTATCGATGCGCCCCTTTGTACCAGCCATCCTGCTCACGAGCTGAAAATAGATTAATAGAGAACTTTCATCCACAAGATTACGTCTGCACATGTACCTTCCCTGACCCCGTCCAAACAACCCCAACCCTCGGCCCTCGCAGCCTCTCCTCCCCAAGTCCATCCCATCCATCTCCACCCCAATTCCAAATCCCCATGAACCATCCATCTCCAATCTCTCATCGCCCATTCCGCTCGCCCTCCCCTCCCAGTACTCCATAGCACATGTCCACCCCAGCCCAAAACAAAACATCCAATCTCCCCGTTCGCCCACACCCACACCCACGCCCCCGGATCCCATCCACACGCTCACAAACCTCTCCGCCCTCCTCCCTCCAATCTCCCCAATCCTTGCAGCCCTACTTCTCTCTCTTCCTCTCGTTGGAACCAGAGCTAGCAAGCGCAAGCGCAAACCCCACGTGACTTGTACTTGTTCCACAACGCCCCAGGGTCCCTGGAGTTGATCATACAGCTCTATTTTAAGACCGAGCCAGACTCCTCTCCCCTCCACTGAGCGAAGCAACCAAACACAACCGCTCCACATTGACAAATTCCCTTCTAGAATTACAAGGGGGCTCGCATATACCCACCCATGCCACCCCTGGTCCCCCTTCTCTTTCAAATGATCTTTTGGGGAGTAGTGGCGGTTCGATTGAGGGCTCTGAAGCTGGGATGGGGTGGTGTTTGGAGCGAGGGATGCTGTGGTGTGCTGTTTATAGAGGGAGCGTCGTTTGAAGGGGTTTGGGGCTTGGAGAGAGACGGGGGAGAACAAGCTGGAGGGTTTTGCTGGCGATGATTCAGTTCGTGTTGTGATATCTTGTAACTTGCTCTTTTCAAATAACGTTAGTATTGGAAATTTGTTAATTGCTGCCTTGCGATTCGTAGGTAGTGCAGCGACTCTTGTGAGCGTCGATCGCGACTCGCAGTCTCATCACTCTTCACAAATTCAAAGCGAGAGAATCAATGCCCATGTTGTAGAATATTTTGATTTTTCTTCGTCTTTCATTCTGTCCACACCCCTCGTGGGTGGCGTTGTACAATGCAGCAAACAAGTTGCGCCGCCGATCCCCACACCTACATACAATTCCCCTTTCTCCTCCCATCCTCCAAAAAGTAACGAGCAGTACACGGTGGGTGCAAAAAGTATCTTCTAAGAAAGTGCTCAGTCCCGCCTTGCATGTAGCAATTAAGATGGGGGACGGCAACAAGAGAGACGTAAAGAAACGAAGTTGGGGCGACGTGGTATCAAAGGGAGCGAATGGTAAGCAGCCTCGACGACGACGCCGCTTACCTTGCGCGGTGAGACAAATCTTGGGATGATCGGACTGAAGAGGTCTGAGGTGTGGTGTCATGGCGGTGATGTGAAGTGTGTGTGTGCAGGGGGCCGTGCTCGACTCAGATCAGTCAGAAATATGAAACCCGAAAACGCCTCAGATGCAAACCCCTGTCTGGAAAGCAAAAGTCCCGTCCCGCTAAATTACCAGTCGTGACAGATTATGTTGTACAACGGCTCTCGCCGATCCGATGCTCGGTCATGTGTTTTTCATATCCAGCCGTTGGGAGGCGGACTTCGAGCCATGGTCCCGGCGCCGAGTGGTATCCGCGCTGTCGGCGACGGAGAAGGGCCCATGCCAGTCGGTGACCGCGTCATCGCAGATCTGGGCGAAGATACTGCGGGAGAGGCGGGAGACATGGGATTCATCCTGAGGCCGTTCATGATGGCGGCAACGGGAGCGATGTGCTGGGTGGGAGTATCAGAATCGGGCCGCGTAGAACGAGGTGTGGGCGGGAGAGTCTTTTCACGTTGTGACTGGAGGTAGGCTGCGCTGTTCTCAGGTCCGAGAGGAGCAGGAGACGGGTTGCGAGGACTGGTCTTGGGCGGGGAAGCAGCGCGTTGAGGTGGTTCAGGGAATGTGATGGCGCTGAGTCGTAGTTCTTGGCCTGACGACGACGACGACGTGTTTGTAGACGCCTTTTGGATGGGTAGACCGAGCGACTCATTGCTCGAGTCGCTGTTTTCACGATATATCGGGGGGTGGACGTGGTTGTGTTCGAGGCTTCGGTTGGCGGCCGTGCACTTGGCAGCAGCAAGGGTGGCTGGCGCGACAGAGAAGCGTAGACCAATCTGCACTGTCGCACTGCTATCCGTGCTCATGTCGCGTTGGTGGCGGCCGGCAAAGAGTGGGGGAGGTTTGGAGAGGAATTTGAAGGCTTCGGTGACATCTGTAACTGACTTTGCGTCACCGAGAGAGCTCCGCCGTGTCTGACGTCGCACTGCGAGATTGGAAGCCATAGCGTTGTTGCCACTCGAAGCTGGCGGAGAGTAGACTGTGGCAGGAAGGCGGGGGATTTCCTCGACTCTTGTTGGGAAGAGCGAGTAATTGGATTTGTTTCGTCGATGCAGGCCCGTGGTCCCGTCTTTGGGCTCCGCAAAGAAGATCGTCTGCGCTGGCTCTGGCGGAAGTGGCCACCTCGACGGGTCGACGCCCCCCTGCGATTTGATCGAGCCGGGGCTGAGCGGCTTATCGGGCCTGTTGAAGTATTCCGGATCGAAATCGTATCGGTTCTTCTCGGGGCCTACATCAATGAGTCCTTGCCGGCTTTCAGGGCGTCTGCCACCCTGCAAAGCTAGAGGCCCACTGATGTTCATCTCCAGATCGCTCGGCCCGAAAAAGCGGATCCTTGGTCGTTGTTGCTTGGGGGCAGACGAATTGTTGCCTCCAACTGGCTTGATGACCATTCGGGTTGCGTTGACGCGGAGGAAGAGATGAATGAAGGACAGAATGATGCCGGAAGTGAAGAGCGCGACTTCAGCAACCCTGGAACTAGCAAGGGTATTCTTAAAGTCCCTTCGATGAGCCTGGACTTGAACGGGAATCACCATGATCTAGATTCGTTAGCTATTGCTGCGTGATTCACCCTGCACCACTTACGTAGATTACAGCATTGATCAAAAGATAGTAGCACATCCTAGAAGCTGCAATTCGTTCGTTCGGGTCCACATTTTGGGTCCTCATCAGCTGGATGCTGATCAAGGCCGCAAGTAGGAAGAAGAAGAAGACCAAAATGCTCAGCAAGCACAGCGCAATAAGCTCGTATCGGACCGAAAACCAGATCAAGCTGCCAAAGCAACGATTGAACATGGGCAAGGCAATCGTGGGCATCCAGGTGAGCAGCAGGAAGAATGCGGTGGTGCCAATGCAGATGGACGTGTTCCACTTCCCGCGCGGGGCAAATCGTTCGTACTTGAAGGCCCTCATGGCCATCTCGATGCCGAAAACGAGCGTAACGTAACCCAGGATGAAGATGGCTAGTCCCGTCAGCTCTGTCCACAGACTACGTATTCCATTGCTAACCTGGAAATGTAATCATTGCCAATCCTCTGCACCGATTTGACAATACTTTATTCAGAGAAGTGCTCTGTGCTGCTACGAATATGATCTGTTGTATGACGGCACCGCACGCCAGTACCAGTGGAAATGTCTCAGCGGCATGAACGTTGTGGAGGGCGCTGAAGCGTCTGTGATGGTTTAGCCTCGTCACGAATTGGCGATTCTGTGCTCCTCACCTCTTCCTCAGCGGCACTTGAACCGCAGCCACCCTCCTCGCGTCCGAGATGATGCGATGAACCGTCAAGAGAGCCAGTGCCAGGCTGAAGGCCCCCAGGGTGAGGTGCATTGTCCGTAGCGTCTGAACTTGTGCCAGCTGGAGGTTCGCAATAACGGCGCGAGTTGCGTTGTTGGCGGTCCACGGAGCGTCACGAACGGCGGACGAGTTGAGCGTCATGTTGAAGTGCGACCGGACGTCGAGTTGGGCCAAGTGGAGGCCCCATCTTTCCATTTTGTGCCACTCCCGCGAAGAAATATACAGGAAAGAAGGTATCGTCTCGCTGGTAACCAGCAGCGGCTAAAGAAGGTGAAGACTATGTATTCATGGAGGCAAATAACTGAGGATGAACAAAGACGGTAACCTGTTCACGTCAATTGGAGAAGGTGCCTGAACCTGCCAGCAGTGAGGAGGGAAGGTAAAAGAGCGTAGGCATGAAAGCAGTGGACCAGGAGACGGCTATGAGACGTCAAACAGTATATGAGAAAACTTGGGGAAGCGAGCAGTAGCGCAGGGTTTCGGGACAGCGGTCCTGAGGCGTCTGTCATTCCATTAGGTGGTGAGGGAGCATTGGCAGACCCCAAACGGGCCTGTCTTGGGAGGCCGTCGCAGGGTGCGCTAGGTTGAGATGGGGTTTCACTCTCATGCACGCCACGCACCCTGACCCAGAGTGGGCGGCGGGAGCAAAGGGTGCCGTCGAGGCCCATGGTGCTGGGGCCGGGCTGGCAGCCACAGGGCGACGGCTGTGGAGATTGACCGTGCTGGCTGAATCAGAGCGCCAGCGGGGCCATGGCCGCACATGTCGTGAGGCTTTCTTGTGCACTGCGAGGTTACTCGGACGCTGCGCTCTTTCTTGTTGCTCATGGCCAAATCATGGCCAAAGTCAAAGGCGAGCGCTTGCTCTGGAGGCCAAAGTTTCGTTTCCGTGTCTGGCTGAGCCCCCTCCCCTAGCTGCTCGTGTGCGCGCGCCTTGGGAAACAGCGTACAGCAGAACAGGCTCGATGTGGTGGAGTGGACGAGGTCGGGGTTGAGTTCTGACGTTGTGCGGTTGAGGAGCGTCGCAAGGCAGGGGTGGGTGAGACGCAAGCGAGCAACCAGTCAATGCCACTCGCTCCGCCGCCCCGGGCAGAGCCTGTTCACGCCTCCTTAAGAGCGCCGTGCATGAAATAAGATGCTCTGGCTCGAGTACGCGCTGCCTCTGGATTGGACGGCGAGGGGCGAGCCAGTTCCAAAGAGCCACAGCGCTCACGTGTCAGGCGAGATGACGAAAATCTCCCTTATTGTGGCTTCCCACCCATGCACAACCTCAACCATCGCTCTGCCCACGGCTTCTTTTTATGGGAGTGCTCATTTAGACATCTATCGGCCAGACGTTTCTCCCTGTTGTGAAATGCAGCCTGCGCTGGCGAGATTGTAAACCCTCATCCAGACGAGGGTCGGCATGCCGTCGCAACCTCTGCCATGATCTACCACCGGGAGCCCGCTGCAGGGTGTGCCAGACACGAGACGACGGTGCCAAAGGCTCCCACGACTGCAAAAGAGCCTTGGTGAGAGAGTGCTGGAGCTTGGTTCCGGCCCAGCCTGCGACCCCTCACGTCTCATCGTCACCAGCCACCCGCGTGGATAACCCACCGGAACATGTGCCCGCCCTATAAGACTCGACCATAATGTCCAAGGCATGATTAGCGCCACGTGAGGAATTTTCGAGAACACGCTTGTTCCGATCACCTCGCAACCCCAACTGCGAATCTTGGTCCCGTGTGCTTCAGTATAAACAACCGGTCATGCAGGTGGCGAGACGCATACGCAAGTGAACCAGTGGGCATAATCGAGGTGGCAACGCCAGCTCCAGATTGATTAGATTCACGCTGCTACGAAGAGGAGATCATGTTGAATGATGCCATGGACACCACAGACGCGTGATGCCCATGGCAGGTCCGGAAAACTTCGGCTGCCATACCATATCACGCCCCTCGCAAAGCAATTGCTCGGCCTCCCAATGCGCCCTCATGCCGTGACCCTTCAGCTCGACTGTGCATACTCCTCGAGGTGAGCTACGAGTGTTTTTGCACCCTCGAGCGTCACTGCATTGTCTGTGCAGCACATGCAGTTAGCTTCGGTACGTTTGGACAGTGCATACAGACATGACAAAGAGCCCCGTGCGCATGAGTCGCTCATGCGAGTCGCGTCACCAAGTAGAGATACCTCCCACGCTGCAACGCATACGCGATATAGGCCCGTACCTGTACCTATAGCCTTTGCATGTCGTCGCTTTGCAGAGCTGCCGGCAATAATGGAGGGGGTATAGGCGCGACTTACAGTTACTAGCCCGTATGCCACCGACACTGCGATGTCCCTTCAGACCCAGCAGACCCTTCTTCTCGGCGCCCGCGAGAAAGTCCTTCTCTTTCTCAGCGTCGCCACCATGCACCCTGAAGCAAATGTTCATTCTGCTGCGAACAGCCTTGTCGGGGACCACCCTGTACACATTGGGATATTTGTCAAGCGTTTCGTAAATCATTCGGGCCTTGCCATCCGATATTTCTTCTTGCCCACCTATCCTCTTGGCACCGTACGTGTTTACCAGACCAGCCATGACCTGGCCCGCGACCCAGACGTCGAAGATGGGCAGCGTGTTGTACAGAGAATTGTTCTTTGCGATTGTGGGGTAGTCCAAGACGATGGGCCCCACAGACAGATTGAGCTCCCGCAGCAGATCTGGCGATGCCGGTGTCGAATGTGGCGGAAGCAGTGACTTCCGCACAATCACAATGGCGATGCCAGTATTTCCAATGTTCTTTTGCGCGCCACCGAAGATCACGGCATACTTTCGCACGTCGACCTTCCGTGAGATGAAATTCGACGACATGTCGGCGCAGACCAGCGGGGCGTCGTCACCCTCCAGGCTCTGGGGAAAAGCGGGAAACTCGACACCGTCCACCGTCTCGTTGTCGCAGAAATAGACCAAGGCGGGTCCACCACCCGACGTCTGCGGTGTGAGGTTCCATTGGGCCTCGGGTGGGATGACTCCAAACTTGCCACTGTTCGCTTTTCGAGCATCCAATGCCACATTGACGTGTTGGGCCCCGACCAGCCGCGCAGCTTCCTGGGATGCCTTGAGCGACCACGAGCCCGTGACGAGGTAATCGAGCTTCAACTCCTCGTCGACGACCTTGCGCAGCCGCCGGACGACTTCTGCCTTGTCATCGCCAACCTCCTCTGCGATCTTTGCCCGCTTCTTCTCCACCCATATTGAGACAAGATTGTACACGGTCGCGCTGAACTCGCCGCTGCCGCCGCTCTGGAGGAAGAGGATCTCGTAGTCGTCTGGGATGTCGAGGAGATTGGTGAGTGCGTTTTTAGCATCGGCCAGGATCTCGTTGGCGTCTGGGGAACGATGGGAGATTTCACACAGGCCGATGCCTTTGTCCTTGTAATTTAAGAGCACCTGGGATGCTCGCTCGAGGACTGCCGTGGGGAGGGGTGCTGGCCCCGCGCCGAAGTAGTGGACGTCTGAGCGATTGACCATATTGCAGAGGATGCTAGGCTGCGTAAGTAGGTGTATTTGGAATGAATGAGTTAGCAGGCGACAACTAGAGGGCTGAAGAATTGATTGAGCCGATGACTGCAGCTGGTAAAGAGATTTTCTTCATTTCTCGACACCATCTTGTGACTCCGGCCTTTCATCAACAAACGCGTCCGATCTCGGGTCGCCCAGCGCAAACACAGTGCATATGGCATCATTGCAGGAACTGGCTCAGTGCACATGATCAGAATGTTTATGCTGCCGTGCAATTGCGTACAGGAAATGCGCGTCCAATCCCCGCCCCCAGGAACCTGATGACGCGCGCCCGAAGTCGGCGTCGGCTTAGTCAGCCAAAATTTCTGGAGACAGTGCGGGTGCATCGTCAACACCACATGTTTGTGTGTGTCGGCCTGATTGGGGATTGGGGACAATGGCCATGTCACTGAGGGCAGCGCGGCTGCTTGGACGCAGACAAATTGTGGTACGACAATTAGACACTCCCTGCCTTCAATACATCGCTGACCCGTCCAGTGTCCTCGACTGAACATTCCTCTCCGCGTCGCAGGCCAGACGTTTCGTCCAATCGCACTCCCACGCGCCTTTTCGACATCCTCTCTCCGAAACGATTCTCCTGATGTCTTTCCCTCGATGCGAGACGGCCCTGCTGCAGGACTGCTGTCTACCTTCCAGCAGCAAAAGACCAAGATACCCCAGACCCTCACAGAGAAGATTGTGCAGCGCTATGCTGTGGGCATTGCCGAGGGAAAGGTGCTAACGTCTGGCGACTATGTTACCCTCCAACCCCACAAGTGCATGACACATGACAATTCCTGGCCAGTGGCCCTGAAATTCATGTCGATTGGCGCCACCAAGATCCACGACCCGAAACAGATTGTAATGACGCTCGACCACGATGTGCAGAACAAGAGCGAGAAGAACCTGAAGAAATACAACCAGATTGAGGAGTTTGCGCAGAAGCAGCAGGTCGTCTTCTATCCTGCTGGACGGGGAATCGGTCACCAGATCATGGTCGAGGAGGGTTACGCATGGCCTGGCACGCTCGCAGTCGCTTCAGACAGCCACTCGAACATGTACGGGGGCATTGGATGTTTGGGAACGCCGGTGGTCCGGACGGATGCCGCGAGTATATGGGCCACAGGCAAGACGTGGTGGCAGATTCCGCCAGTTGCAAGGGTCAATCTGGTCGGCGCCATGCCGCAGGGAGTCACTGGCAAGGACGTGATCGTCGCGCTGGCTGGCTTGTTCAACCAGGACGAGGTTCTGAACCATGCCATCGAATTCACTGGCAGCGACGAGACCCTCCGCACCATCCCTGTTGACGACCGCCTGACCATCGCAAACATGACCACAGAATGGGGTGCTCTCACTGGCCTCTTCCCAATTGACTCTGTGCTGCACGGATGGCTTCGCTCAAAGGCCACCGAGGCGGCCATGTACGGCAGCGAAATCAAGGACCACCACAATCAGCAATTCTCACACGAGCGAATCGACAAACTCTTCGCAGCAACAGGCATCGTAGGACAACAGACGGGTCACATTTTCCAGCCTGCGCTGGCTGCCGATAAGGGTGCGACATACGCCAAGGAGCTTTTCCTCGACCTCTCCACTCTTTCTCCCTACGTATCCGGACCGAACTCGGTCAAGGTAGCTACGCCGTTGAACGAACTTCAAGACCAGGCCATAAATATCAACAAAGCGTACCTTGTGTCCTGCACAAACTCGAGAGCGTCTGATCTCGCCGCTGCTGCAAAAGTCTTCAAAGACGCCGCCGCCAGCAACAACGGTCAGATCCCCAAGATCCCCCAACATGTCGAGTTCTATATCGCCGCCGCATCACTGCCCGAGCAACGAGCAGCCGAAGAGCAGGGAGACTGGCAAGCACTATTGGAAGCTGGAGCGAAACCACTACCCTCAGGATGTGGGCCTTGCATAGGCTTAGGCACGGGACTCTTGGAGCCTGGTGAGGTTGGCATCAGCGCCAGCAACCGGAACTTCAAAGGACGCATGGGCTCTCCAGAC
Organism: Polyplosphaeria fusca; assembly: GCA_010093805.1. Taxonomy (NCBI): domain Eukaryota; kingdom Fungi; phylum Ascomycota; class Dothideomycetes; order Pleosporales; family Tetraplosphaeriaceae; genus Polyplosphaeria; species Polyplosphaeria fusca. Next base: position 54,188 of record ML996248.1, read on the forward strand.
GCCAAAGCCTATCTCGCCAGCCCAGAAGTTGTCGCTGCTAGCGCTCTGTCGGGCAAGATATCAGGCCCTGGATGGTACGAGGCTCCGGCCGGCTACGCCGGTGTTAGGCGCGGCGAGGGCGACGGCATCCTCGAAGAAGACCGCATGATGACCATCGAAGGGTTGCTTGAAAGAGCAATCCAACAAGCCGAGACCACTATTGAATCAGTCGAAACGGCAGCCACACAGAACCAGTCCATCAACCCACCCTCGGAATCCACCGACACCTCAGCCCTCACCGAGATCCTCCCCGGTTTCCCGGAAAAGATCTCGGGTGAAATCGTCTTCTGCGACGCAGACAACATCAACACCGACGGCATCTACCCCGGCAAATACACATACCAGGACGACGTGACCCGCGAGAAGATGGCGCAAGTCTGCATGGAAAACTACGACGCCGACTTTGCGACCAAAGCCCGCGCCGGCGACATCCTCGTCTCAGGCTTCAACTTCGGCTGCGGCAGCAGCCGCGAACAAGCCGCGACGGCCCTCCTCGCAAAGGGCATCCCCCTCGTCGTCGCAGGTAGCTTCGGAAACATCTTCAGCCGCAACAGCATCAATAACGCGCTAATGGGCGTCGAGGTGCCCAAACTGGCACACCGCCTGCGACAAGTCTTTTCCTCGTCTCCCGCACCCCAGTCATCGCAGCAGCAATTGCACGAACCGGAACTGAATAAGGAGAGCCTGGACTCTGCGCCGACGGGCGCCGTCGCGCAGCCAGAGCTAGCGAAGCAGCTCACGAGACGCACGGGCTGGACGCTGGAATGGGATGTACGTAGGAGCACCGTGAGCGTGCAGGAGGGGCCTGGGGGTGAGAAGTGGGATGTCAAGGTTGGAGAGCTGCCGCCGAACGTGCAGGAGATTATCGCGTTGGGGGGGCTGGAGAGTTGGGTGAGGAAGGAGATTGGGGGGACGGGGTGAGTGGTGTGGGCATGTGAAAGTTGAGGATACCCCTACGCGAGGTTTGTGTGGGAGGCGTTGGGAAGGATTGGAATGGGATGTGTGTTATACAGCTAAAAATAAGGGAATCAATCGAACATGATGAGCAGTGTTTCGTCAATCGCGGTGCGAGCGAGCGTCAGGTACCCGGCGAAGCTGTGGTCTGGTGTCCGTGCCTTGGGGTACCTGAGCTGGACTTGGACATGACAAATCATATTCATGAAAGCAAATGGTGGTACTGGTTGTGTTGTTATGTAGCTATATACTCGCACACAGTCCATCCGTTATCTCCTAGCAACCGAATTGATCAAGGCTGCCTAACTACCCATGTGCGCCTTGTAAACCCGCAAGTAAAAATAGCTAGCCCCATCGCCTCTGTTCAGCAAAGCTGACCACTTTCCACGGCCTTGTCGAGGATTGGCATGATCTCTTCGCCTGTTCTGCATAGCGTTTTCCTTCGCGCTTGATGTCCTGGACTTCGATGGTGAAATCGCTATCATCAGCTGTTTTGTTGACGCGACCACGGGTGATCTCATCGGGTGATGTTGTTGCAGTATCCGCCATGTCTGATCTCCGGTTGCTTGTTGGAAATGATATTGTAGATTGGGAGTGACGTTACAAATTGAGAGCGACGTTGCAGGTTGAGGTTGAAGCTGCAGGTTGCAAGTTACTCTGCGGGTTGAGAGTAATGGTGGAGGCCGAAAATGCTTTTTAAGAATAAGAGAGATGAGAGAGGTGAGAGAGTAAGAAACTAATCTATCCTCACCACCTCTATAAGTAGTAAAGCCAAACTATTCTTTCTCTACCATTATCTTTAATTAGCTATTAAGCCGTACTCCACCGAAAGCATAACTTTTTAACATAGGAAGCTCCAGAAAGCGACACTTGTTCTCGCAACATTTCCAAGATCAGCGACTCTGTGCCAACAGTGCGCTTATCTTGAACCAGAACCAAAAATATGGTTCCTCTTAGTAAAGAAGTGCAGAAGTGTATTGCAAGAGCAAGATATTAATTCTGCGAGGTAAGAGAAAGCTATATCTACACGCAACTGCCTTGATTAGATCAACTAATCGAGCAGGAACACACAAGCCAGTGTAGGTAGTTGTAATCAAACACTCAGAAGTGCTTGAAAGCTAAAGGTCAATAGTACTGCTACTAGCTAGTTCTAGATACGATGGAAAACAAGCTGGGACGGTGGTTGGTTGACCTGAGTTAATCTTGGGATAGCATGTTTGATGATTGGAGCTAGTGGGCGTGCTGGAAGGAAGGCACCTCATGGCGTGGCTTCCGTTTCCGTTTTGTATGGCACGAGACCCTGGGAGAACCTCAGTTTTAGGAAGGCAGTCACTGTGATCATGGGAATGAGCTCTGTTTAGATCACTGCATCATTGTTTTTGGAAAATTGGATTCGAGAGTGTTTACATATTGAGTGTTTCGAAAACCATATCATTATATCATGGGATAGCATTCATTCTTCCCCCGGTGCTCGACTTCTGAAGAACACTCGTCTACCAAGACCCAGAACGGATTAGTGTCCATTCGAGCGGTTAAGGAAAAGTCTAGAACCCCAGCGTTTGTTATCAAAACGTAGGGGTTGAGGCGCTGGAACTCCGCCTCGAACGGATGGAACAAGTTTCGCAATACGTAATCCGTGTCAGCGCTTTGCATGTCGAGTTGGGCCTGCTTAACAATCCTCCGGAATGGAACGACGCCTTGTTCTGCCCAGGTTATTGGGTAGACGATCGGATATAGACCCGGATAGAATTCCTCGACCCGGTCAGTGAAGTTCAGGTGGCATAAGTAGCAGACATCTACGCCGCAGTCCTGGCAGGGAAAGGAATTCAGAATAAATATTCGGCAACACACGCAACGTGTAACAAGGCCATAGCTGCTCTCTGGCTCCCAGCGATGGTGACAGAGCAGCTGGAACATGGACTGGTTGAAATTGCGACCTATATCACGAAACCAGGTGGCCGGGTCAAATAGAATGGGACCGGGTTCTGGGCCATATAAAATATTGCCATACTCGTCCCGTTCTCGCGGGGTACCCCGGCGCTCGGAATATAATGACCTTGCCCATTCACGCGGCCTACGAATAGGCTCGAGAACTTCTTCACCTAAGTCAAGTCCTCTGTCAGCTCTTTCGTCGATTCCTTGGTCGTTCGCGAATTCGGCTTCTGGCTCGATTTCGGCTTCAAACTGGTCGTGTACATTGTTGGCCCGTTCGATTCCTGAGTAGCCCCAATCGATTCCTTGGTCGTTCACAAATCCGACTTCCGGCTCATCGTTGGCCCAGTCTTCAATTCCTCTTTCGTCGAAGATTTGGCGTTCGAAAGAAACTCGTCCCGTCCGAGTGTTACCGTGCAGATCCCGTCCGAGACGATCGAATCCAGTATCTCGATGCAAAGCCCTCGGCGTACGCTCGTACCCTTTTCATCGTACCCTTCGTCTGGATTTCCATACAGTGGACATTCGTTGTTGCCATCATCATGTGGGTTCCAATAGAGTAGACAAATAAAACAAAATTCGAACTCGCAGTTATGGCATGTCACATGATTGCATGCTTCTTTTAGCTCGATCCAGCTGTGACAACTGGGACACTGCTTGATTCGACAATCCAGCGTGTACTCGGGAAGCCAGTCCGGTCGGGAAGCGTCTTCGTTGCCGTACTTTCAAATATGCTTTCCCGGCCGCTCGAACTCTGCTTTGCAGCCCACACAGACTTTTATATTACAGTCCTTGCAGTACGCAGCACTATAATCAGGGCCCTCTCGAAAGGTTTCTCGTCGTAAGAAACGAGAGCACTCGGGATTGGTGCAGTAAGTTTTGAGAGCGAGCGGAGTGTGATGAGCTTCCATGCGGAGATGGTATTCAGAGCGGAAGTTCTTATCAACACGATCATCCTGGAGTACGTCTTCAAACTGTCCGACATGCCATTCTTTGGCGGTGCAGCAGGACGCAGGGAACTCGTTGATATTCTTGAGGGATCGATTGAAGACTTCGACTGCGCAGCCGCCGCAGACGAAGTGCTCCCAGCAACAGATAGTCCCCTGGGAGAGCGGGAAATCCTCGAAACAGACGCAACACTCGTATTCAACCTCAGCCATCTTGGATCTCTTTGGGTAGTTGACCGGTTACTTGAGTTGTAGTTTGTGCGGAGGAGGTTTTGTTAGATAATTTGTTGAAATATTTGCGTGGAGGACATCTCAGATCACCCTCGACTCACACAGACACGTTTCCACCTCGAGAAGTGTCCACAACCATCAGTCACCCTTTTCCAGTGGATTCGGTCTATCGCACTCCAAAGATGGTGAAGATAACTCATTCGTAACTAAAGCTGGGCTTGGATGTTCCTACGTATCACCCTTCTCGGTAACAGGGCAGCTAAATGCACCCATGGCGATACTTGGAATGTTTTCAAGCAATCCGACAATGCGTTCTCAGCTGATAATATCCCCTGTGCCACCCTTCTCGACCCGTCGAGTTTGGAATTCCATACAAGCTCGTTATTTTATGATACACCCCGTCACACATCGAGTGAACACAACGAAACATACCCCTACGCCGCCCCAAATACCCCATGGCCAGCTCGAATTGATGACAATTACGCTTAACTTATAACAAATCGTACGAAACTGACTATTCTTTCAGAGACTTGGATCTTCCTCTGCTTCGAGCCCCCCCGCCCAACTCGCGCGTCACATCTGCCGAACCAGGATATACTGAACACTTATACGTGTGTACCACATGCAAAAAGACGTATCATCGCCAGGACGCCCTACGGAGGCACGAGCGAGTGCATCTTGATTCCCAAAACCGGCCGCATCGATGCGACATATGCGATGCCTCCTTCCTGTGGCCCAAGGACGTCGAGCGTCATAAAGCATATGTTCACCTAGGAGACGACGGGCCGAAATATTTCTGTCATATTTCAAAATGCCCAGGCGCCGGGGGCGGAAGACCTTTCCCGCGCAAGGACAAATTACAGGAACACCTTTCCAAAGCACACCACATCAACCCTTCGCCACAAAGCTCTGCAATGGTCGCGTCGCCCGCAGAAATCAACACTTCTTGCGAGTCTTGCGGTCAGTCGTTTGCCGGACCGCACGCTAGAGGCAATATGGCCCGTCATCTGAAAGTGAAGCATGATGCTAGAAAAGTATATCCTTGCACTAAGTGCAATAAGGAGTATACCCGATCGGATGCGCTCCTTAATCATACGCGTAAGATGCACTAGGCCTATTCTTCTTTGCGCGGAAATCAAGACGAGAAAAAAAGAGCAGAGCAATCTCAAAGGGTGAAGTCATGATAGCCAAGATATAATGTTCGTTGTTACTCTGTTTGATATCGCCACCATTCTATGCCTAACATCTTCTCTATCCACCATCCCTCATCGCACTGTCGTCCCATTCCCGGCCTTGGGCTGCGGCCAAGCATCCAACACACGGTCCTCACCCAATACCTCAAAGCACACCCTCTCCCTCTCTGGCACATCGACGCCCACACAATACGAACCAGCATACAAGACGGTATTGCCGCTCGCATCCACGCGCGCAAAGCTCCCAACGCTGAACTGCAAAGCCGTCTGCCGCACCTCTCCCGGCTCGATATCGCGCTCGCGCGTGTACGACGCGAGTTCCTTGCGTGGGAACGGCGCGGGACCCGCCTGCGGCGTGATAAAAGCAAGAGCGACGAAATCCGACGTCTTGGTGCCGGTATTCGTTATACTGAGTGGTATACTGGGGAAAGCACACCTGTCTTTGTGACGCTGTGTGCACGGGTCCAACAGCTCTGTGATCCAGAACACGGCTGTATCCGCCTTGGGCCGCTCGTCCTCGTCCTGCGTCTCGCGGCCCGGAGTCGTCGTGTTGAGCGCGCCGAGGGCGACGGTGAAGTTTGTGTAGTGCAGCCCGAAGCCAAAGTCCTGCACTGCCGACGAATACCACTTGTACGTGCGGCCCGGGTTCGCGGCTGAAGGACGCAGCGACATGTCCGTCATGGGCACCTGCGCCGTGTAGTTTGCCGGATACTGGGTTATCGGGAGCCGGCCGGCGGGTGCCTTTGCGCCCGTGATGATGTCGAAGGCGGCGGGCCCGCCAAACATGCCCGGGTAGCCTGCCCAGATGATGGACGAGATGTTTGGGTTCGAGAGCAGCGGCGTGTTGTCGATGGAGGTGCCCATCTGCACCACGACGAGCGGCTTGCCGAGCGCGCTGAGTTCGCGGAGGAGGGAGAGTTGGACGTCGGGCCAGGTGATGACTGTACGGTCCAGGTCTTCAGTCTCGACGCTCGTGTCAATGCCGCCGAAGTAGTAGATGATGTCCGAGGCCTTTGCCGCGGCGATGGCGGCCGAGTAGTTGGTCGCTCGATACACGGGGCCATCAGCATAATTGATCTGCAGGCCGAGTTGCTGCGCGGCATACGCTGGAGTGTGATAGACGGGCGGTCGACCGGCGTAGTTCCCAAGCATGCGCATCCTGTCGTTTGCCCACATACCAACCACTGCCACGGGCTGGTTCCTCTGGACCGCGTGCGGGAGCGTGCCGTCGTTCTTTAGCAGCACCATGCCGTCGACAGCGGCCTGGCGAGCGAGGTTCTGCGCATCCTGCGTATTCACGTCGGCAGCGCCTAGCGAGCGGAATCCAGCCTCGTCGTCTTCCTCCTTGGTCCAGTAGCCCGCGCGAACGAGCCCCTCGTACTGTCTCTTCAGCGCCGTGTCGATCGTCTCGATGCTCAAAAGGCCTTGTTGGTACGCTCCGCGCACGTCGGTGCTCCCGACTGTCGCCTCGCAGACGTTGTCGTCGCCAGCTGCATACGTCTTCCCAGCAGCCTGAGCCGCATTCGCCACCCACTTGTGGTCGTTCCAGATATTCCGCACGGCGTTGCAGTCACTGACAATGTAATTGCCATGCTGCGTCCAGTTCCAGTGCTCGCGAAGCACCGTCTGCATCAAATACGAATCGGCGCAGGCCGGAGTCCCGTTGACGGCGTTGTACGAGCACATGATGGATCCGACATTGGAGTCCCTAGCGCACTGCCTGAATGGAGGCATGTAATACTCGACCAGATCCTGCATGGAAACAATGGCATTGAACCAATGCCGATTCGCCCCATTCCACCGCTCCAAGTCGTAGGCCGCGTAGTGCTTGCACGTCGCAATCATCTGGCGCCCCCCAACTTGCTCCGGCTCCTGGCTCGCCCACTCCATCCCGCGCAGAAGATGCTTGACGTAGCCCTCGATGCGGAACGGGTCCTCGCCCGGCGTCTCGAGCCCGCGGCCCCATCGCGGGTCCTTGAAAGGGTTGATGTTGGGCGTCCACACGTCGAGGCCGCCGCGGCCATTGTTGGCAAAAGCTCGCGCCTCGGCGCCGATGGTCAGACCGATGCTCTCGACGAGTGCGTCGTCAAAGGCGGCGGCGATGGTGATGGGCAGTGGGAAGGACGTCGCAGAGGTGAATTGCCCCGTAAAGCCGAATGAGACGCCGGGGGAGTAGGCGACACCGTGCAGCGCCTCGTTCCACCAGTCGTAGCGGGAGAGTCCGAGGGCTTGCGAGCCGTTCGCTCGGCTGGGAACTGCATCAGTACTGTACTTTCGCGAATGGTGTGTGTGGACACTCACTCGACGAGATTCTGCAGCTTATCTTCGAGCGTCATATTCGCGACGAGCGCTGCAGCGCGCTTGGCTGGATCCGCGCCCTGGCTACAGATCAAGTTGCGGCTCATGGGTCCATTGACGCAGTCCGGATATGTGAATCGCGCTTCTGCGAATTGGAGCAGCGAAGCCGCTGTCCATGTCGCCGCCGCGAGGCCCTGGAGTATGCCCATCTTTTTTGTTCACTGCGTTTGCATCAGCAAGAGATCCCACCCCAATTGAACGAGATAGAGCACAGTACCTCAAAAAAACTCCAATGCTACAGAAGCAGACGGTATCGAGAAGTTGGGGATTCCCTCGCAACTTTCTCGAGACTTTGTCCATTATTTAAAATTCTCAGAATAACCCCGCCCCATGCCGTCTCCCTCGAGCGCGGCGGCGTCATCACCATCAAATCCCATATGGAATTCTAATACCGGTACCTATAGGGCCGCGCGGAGAATTTCGCGTACACATATGTTCGAGATTGTTGTGGAGAACAAGGGTGTTTCCCGCCCGCGCGCCACTGCGTCCGCACATGATGATGCGGTACCTGAGGATCGATCTACAGGACGGGCCGAGATATGGAGATTGTGCATTTGGCAGTTGCGGGCTTGGGGGTTTATTAGATGAATGATGAAGGGTGGATGAGCCTTTCATCCGAGAAAGGGAGTGTAGCCGACGAGACGAGACGAGGCCGGGGCCGGGAATAAGACTTGGCGGGGCTGGTGTGGGGATGGATGGCAGATGGAAATGCGGAGAGACATGGGAAATGGGTGCCGAGTGATGGTTGGAAAAGGTGGAAAATGGTATGTACTGTATTTACTGGTTGGATCGTGGACTTCATATACAGTGTAGAGATGGACGAGGCGGCAAACAACGGCTGTCATCCACAATTCTCCGCGACCAACAACGTCCTGCGATGAGCCTTTTACAGCTCCAGCTGCTCCTGCGCATCGTCTCGATCAAGCTCGTCCTCGGTGCCCAGTCTCTCTAGCTTCACCCGAAAAGCAGTCAGCTCGACTACATCCACCACCCCTCCATTCTTCCCACCCTCCCCTTCCCATAGAGCCACTTCGTTAATCGGTATCCCCGCATACGAATACTCCTCTACATCCGTGATGCAAAAATCATCAAGAATGCCTCTCGCCCCCTCATCCCTCCCTTCCACAGTCACCATTCGCCAGCGCTCGCCCTCTCGCTCCTCTTCATCACTATACATCCCCGTAGGCACGAGCTGCAAATACCCCGCCCGGTCCTCTGGTACATTTAATAAGCCGAGCACGGGCGGAGATAGTAGGTTGGTCGAATTCGACACCAGCTGCGTGACCACGAGCCCGCGCGTATCCGCCACCAACGTGATTGACGAATTCACATGACCCCGCGCCGCCGCGTAGGTGCCTGCATACCGCGCCTCGAGTTGGCGGATGCTGAGTTGCTCGGCGGCGCGCACCACCTGCACAAGCACTCTCTCCAACATCTTGTCCATGATGGCGAGCCCGGGGCCTGCGACGAGCAGCGTGATGCCTAGATCGTACTCGGGCATGAAGATGATGATGGATTGGTAGCCGGGGAGGCCGCCGCCCTTTGTAATGAAGCGCACGGGCCGCTGCGAGTCGAGCAAGATCTTGTCCGTCTGGAGGATTTCCCAGGGCATGCCGTAGAAGGAGTGGAGGCCTTCGGCGGGGGAGTGCGGGTGCGCCCAGTTTAGGGCGGGCGTGATGTTGTTGTGGTGCGTCAGGACGTAGCGGAGGAAGGCGGAGAGATCGGAGGAGGAGCTGTAGATGCCGCCGGTGGGTGCTTGTATTCCTTCGTCCACGTCCCAGTAATGCGGCTCCACAGGAATCACGCCAGCACTGTCTGGCGGCGTCGACAGAGTGCTCTTGGACATGCCCAGAGGCTTGAAGATGGCTTCGTTGATGTAAGTATTGTATGCCTGTCCCGTCACGTTCTCAATGGCGAGACCGAGCAGCTCGAAAGCTACATTCGAGTATGTCGACTTCTGGTTCGGGGCGAAAGTGGGCGCTTTCGAGATGATGGTATCGATGAGGTCTATGCCGGCCATGTTAGCAACGTCTCCTTTTTATGTGACTTGTGCGTACCATGCTTTGCGCAGGGCGGCTCAAAGTCGTGTCCATACTCGTCACACTCTGGCAGGCCGTCTCGGGACAGGGGAGGAAGGCCCAGCTCCCACGGCTTGGGGATGAGGTTGATGATATCTGCCTGGGCAACTGCAAGGGAAATCAGCAAGCATACCATGGCGGGTATAGCACCCGCTAAAGGCCCCGAGTCGCCCACACTCGCGGGGGATGCCACTCAGCTGGCTTGCGAGCGTCCTCAGAGTGATATGCCTCCATTGGATGCTGCCCGTGTCGTTCCCTCTCAATTCCTCGACATATCTATCAATTGTATCGTCCAAGCTCAGGTTCCCCGCCGCGTGTTGGTACAAGAGACCGAGGACGGTGAATGCCTTGGTGATGCTGGCAATGCGGTACAGAGCGTCGCCGTTCACCGTCGGAATGTCTGGCCGCGACTCGTTTCGGCTGCGCGCCGTGTGGTGGTACGACCACAGCGACTCCTTCGCCGACGTGATTTCAACCGAAAATGAAGTGCTATTGTGCTTGTGGGGAGCTGCTAGGGCGTCGAGATCATGGGTAATCGACTCGAAAGCGAGCTTCAGTTGGGCGTCGTCGGCGTCGTACTCGGGCGGGGGGTGGGCTGACGATGGCTCGTAGCAGGCCGCGCCGGCCAGCGGAGCTAACAGAAGAGCAATAGAATATAACAGCATCGTCTGCGAAGCTCATGACGAGCTTCATGGCTGATGAGCCGCAACTGAAGCTATGGTAGAAGCGGGGTAAACGATGCCGCCAGCCGACGCCAAGTCGGACGCTACCGTAGTCTCAAGTTCACTTCCTGCACCCTTCCGTTGAACGTTCATCCCTGTGACGGCGGCCGCTAAAGACTAGTATACTAGACGGTACTACTAGAAGGCCCGTCTAAGCGCCGTCATGATGGTGATGTAACATGTCAGCCCACGTAAAAGAGCCGGTCGCGACGGCATCAATACGTCCCTATGTCTCTCACTTGAATTCATGTCCTCTTTCTATCGCTGTCATGCACTCTTTTTTTTAATTCAGAAATAAACTTTCGAACTTCACGGCCATTCACATTCCGGCGAGCATTGCTTAAGAACATATACGAGAAAATCTTCCTACTCACTGCTAACAACAGCACCTCAAGAACGCTTTCATTTTTATCCTGAACGCCCTCTTCTTTGTCTGCTCTTTTCAACCGTGAGAATGCTACTAAGCTTTTGTCAGGTCGTAAAAAGATTTAAAAAAAAAAAAAAACCCATGATTCAAACCTGAACAGTTCCAAGACATCAACGCGAAACTGACGTTTCTCGAGGTGGACCCGGAAGATACACATCTGTCATGAAAACTGAAAAGGGAACGCAGCGAGTATGTCATTGACCTGATGTTCGATTCTGCTACTTACGCCGATCTGGAGTGCGATGCTGGTGTAATAAGTTGCGTCTATCAAATCTTCCGAGACGTCAACATGAACCATGGCTATCCGTCGGAAGAGCATACATTGCACCATACACACTCTCGTTCAAAAAGTTAGCTTCACGTATTTTAGACTTGATCGACGGTTTTTTCCCCTCACAACGACCAGATCGACTGGATGGCCGCAAACGAAAATTCACAAACAGCCCACCCAAAGTCCCTACCAAGAACCCCAAGACCCTCCAGCTCCTGTTTTCCGCTCTTCGAGAGAAGATATCCGAAGAATTCGCGCAAGTATATGAGCAATTTGCAGCAGTTGAGTACCGCAATGTCCATCGCCAAGGGGCGGAGGCCTTGGCTAGGTGAAGGCCAAGGAGCACGATGATAGAATTTAGCACGCTCACTTGTCCACAGAGCTACGCTGAAGAGCTATAAAACTCGGTCCCGGTCTTTTGTTGTCGATTTGGTCCTGCATCCTCAACCAATCGTCTGGACCGTTGTTTACAACCCTGCGCGCGCGACACAAGACATCGTTCGAAATGAAGACTTTCTTGCTTCTGCTTGCGGCGCTTCCAGTTGTTTGGGCACAGAGCCAAACAGTGTCGTCGACTGATTTCGCAGCTGCTACAACTACGGAACATGATGATCACTCCATTACTGCCACCGCGTCATGTGAGGCACACGGCGATCGTACGTACACCTTCGGGATGCTATCCTTGACTTTGCAAATTTTGTCTCCTCGTCAGCAACACCTCTTTAAAGAAGTCCACAGTGATAGTCAACAGAGCGCTGAACACTTTACTTTAAGAAACTTCACTGACCACTTCTGTAGACTGGCACTGCCCAAGCGGTGAGTTCGTTCCCGTAGCACAATCGACTACCAACCTAACAATCCACAAGGAGTCAGTGAGCCCACGACTCCTCCAGCCGTAGATACGGCGTCAGAAGACCACCATCACGACCACGACCATTCAATCACCGCCACCGCCAGTTGTGAAGGCCACGGCGACCACTGGCATTGTCCGTCTGGAGGTACGTCTCACTTCATTATGACATACGAGTACGTACCGTATAGCTATACTAAGATTCACCTTTACGCAGTGAGTGAGCCAACAACGCCACCGCCCCAATCTGCCCAAGGCTCGCCAACGACTGCTGCGTCAAGCCAATCTACAGGCGCCGCTGCGGTATCAAAGAACGGAAACATGGCAGCTGTAATGGGCGTGATTGGCCTCGGAGCTTTGTTGGTATAGCGGAAGGTTTAGGAGGGTAATGGCCAAGGAGCTTGGTTTCCGCCCCGTTATAAGTAAACATGCTCAATCCGCTTGCTTGGCCGCCACGACATCACATTCAGGCTATGTTATGCAAACTGACTCCCCCTCACAGCCCTTTCCCACGATCAGCAGCAGTCAAATTTCCCCAAGTCCATAATCTTCTCACTCCACACCCTCCACCCTCACCCTCAACACCCCGCCCGTATAATCCGGCACCGCGCCCTCATCCACCATCCTCACCCTGAAATTCGTATACATGGCCGCGACAAGGTACTTGATCTGAAACACCGCAAACCCCCTCCCCACACACATGCGCCCTCCACTCCCAAACGCCCAAAACCACCTCAGCCTCTCCATGTCCCCTTCCTTCCCCCCTTCCATCCACCTCTCAGGCCTAAACTCCTCCACATCAGCCCCCCACACCTCCTCATTGCGGTGCAAACTATGCGCCTGCGCACTCACCCTCGTCCCCGCCGGCACATCCGCGAACCCCCCGATCCTCGCGCCTCCAGCTGGAACGACGCGCGGTAGGAAGCCCGGTGCCGGCGGGTGCAGGCGCAGCGTCTCGTGGATTGCTGCGTCGAGGAAGGGCAGGGCGTCGAGGGCTTTTGCACTCGGGAACGGGGCATCGGACGATATGCGCAGCGGGGGGTCTAGGGAGCGCAGTTCGGCGACGAGGCGGGATTCGAGGGTGGGGTGACGAGAGAGGTGCCAGACAAGGTGCTTGAGGATCAGGGTGCTGGTGTCGAAGCCTGCGATGAGGACGTCGAAGAGCTCGGAGGCGGTTTGCTTGCGTATTGTGTCTGCGTTTGGTTTTTCGCTGTGTTCAAGCGCGTGGGCTTCGAGGGAGGAGCGGAGTTGGGCGTAGATGGTGGGAAAGTCTGAGATGTGGGAGAGCGGTGCGGCGGGGGTGGTGTCGTGCGGGTCCGAGGAGGGCTTGGGGGAGGGGAGGGAGGTGTAGATTGTCGAGGCGCGGTCGCAGAATGATAGGGTCAGGTCTTCGAGTTTGCGGTGCGCGGTTGAATATGTGGGGGAGGGGAAGGGGAGGCCCAGGGACTGGAGGAAAGACGTCAGGCCAGGGAGTTCCATCTTCCAGAACATGTTCTCGCGCCAGAGAACACGGGTGCGATATAAGCTGATGTAGTTTTGCGCAGCTGTGGAGTCTTGCATGTAGTTTGTTGCCGAGGCCAGGCCAAACGAGTAGCTGGTGTTGAGGTCGATGGCGGCTGCTGATGTGATTTCGCCAAGGTCGAAGGAGGCGCTGGAGTCTGCTCGCTCTTTAAGGTAGGGTAGCAGGCGTGTGTGCAGAATGGTACTGGTTATAGAGGCCAGAATGGGAGAGTTGAGCAGGTAGGATTTCGAGTAGAAATGTGATACCATGCGTTTGCGGATTGAATGGGGAGTGCTGTGGAGCATCGACACCATACACTGTGTGCTAAAACTCGGTCAGTCGACATGCTCTTCCCTGAAGCTAGAAGCTGCCGGTGATGAGGAGTCAGGACAGAGCAATACGTGCCCGTAGTTTTCGAGCGCAGAGTAAAAGTTTGGTTTATCAAAGCCAGCATTATACACAGTTAGCACTCCGTCCTTCATGCAGTTGATCATGATGTCGTTGGGTCCCACTCTCACTACGTCGCCGTGCTTCATAAAGGCCTGGTGGACAGCCACCCAATCCTCTTGCTTGTACTTCTTCCACAAAATCCATAGTGAAGAGAAGGCTGTCGTTGGGTGCGCATTTGGAATCTGTGCGAGGGTCGATAAGAACACGGGATAAATGATGAAGTGGTACAAAGCCAGTAGTCCGAATCCCGCCACAGCGACAACAGTGATGTTCACGGGCAGTTCCATTTCGGGACGGTGGGCTGATGTATGAGGATCGAGCGAGGTTTCAAGGACGTTGCACAAGCCCCGCACTGCGTCCAAGACAGTTTGATCGGCGGCGGGGTCGCTCTCACTGCTCCACTTCAACCCAGCGAGCACGAGCACCCCCACTGCTGAGGAACACGTGAGCATCTTGTCTCGTTGCTTTTGGCTGACCACACCGCTTGTTCAGACCCCTGCAAAGTTTCTTGGGATGCAGCTGGCGCTACTGCAGCAATTATCACAGAGACATGACAGTTTTCGTGATTCAGTAGAGAGCGACCGCAATGTCTCGAATTGGTATCTTCCGTCCGTCATCTACTCAGGAGGCCGTTGACAGTCTATGCGCTAACTCGTTCACTTCATGGAACTCATGGAAGCCGTTAGAGATCCCTTCTCACGCGGTATACCGGAGGTGTATACTGCTTTCTGCCATATAGAAAATAATAGCCCGTAGAGAAGATGATCATGGTACCCCACATGAGACTGCCGTAATTCATGCCAGCAGCAGTGATTGGGATGATGGGCGGGAAGAATTGAAATATTGCAAGGGGAAATAAGAAGACCAGCGCAGCGGAATTGATCAACGTGCCCCAGCGTCCCAAGGTCCACCTGTGAGGAGGCAGCTCTTCACCTCGAAGACGTTTGACGAGAAGGGAGCCGATACAAATAATGTAGGAAGTCAGGATGCTTACTCCGCTCAGGGAGAAGATTGCATTGATCGCTGCGGTGGATCCAATATTGATTAGGGGGAGAAGCATATTGATGACGAGCGAAATTAAGAGGGCGTTGAGCGGAATGGCCCAGCGCATATTGACCTGGATTTGCATCAGCCCTGGAGACAACAAGGAAGAGACACGCCTACGGCAGAAATATAGCGCGAGAACGGTACGCCTCCATCGCGAGAGAATGACCACAGCTGTCGGGACGCTGTCGCAATCTCGGCAGTAACACTTCCCGTCAGTGAGATCAGAGGAAGAATTGTCATGATCGTAGCCGCAGCTTTGCTCTTTGTGGCCTCGTAGAAAATCTGAATGTATGGGTATCCTGCCACGCCCACATCCGATTCGAGAACGGCATCAACATCGATTGTGCAATAGCACATGGTCACGATCATGATAAAACCGAGCGCCGCGTTCAGGGGAAGAGAGATCATGAGCGAGCGCGGCAGGACTCGCGAAGCGTCTTTGACTTCCTCGGCTGTCATCACTATTGTCAGTCTCGGCGTACGATGCTCTTGAGGGCTCAACTTACCCATGTGTACCACACAATCAATACCCGCGAGTGAACCCGATACAGGAAGCAAGCCTACCATGAACGATAGTCCCATAGTAGGCCATCCTCCATTGTTGGTGAATTCGGTGAAGACAGCATGGGACGACTTTCGAGGAGAGAGCGCCCAAAGCGGGATCGTGACGGCGAACAGTCCACAGACATGGATAAGCAGGACTAAACCTTCAACCAGGGGTAGCTTCTTCGCCAGGACGGTGTTGAAGACGTAAGCCCCGAGGATAGTTGCAAAGACAAGTAAGGTGGTGTGCCATCTCTCGAAAACGTACGTGTCAGGATGGTGTAGAACAATGAGGCCCTGGATGCTGCCACCAACAAGAAATGCAATGGACCCTATTGCAGCTTGCCATCCAGTGAAGCAAAGCCAGCCTAAGGTATTGTTAATTGGTGTGCAGCGCGCAATCGGTAGCAGCACGACATACCACTCAGGTAGCTCAGGTATTTCTGGCACGATCTCGGGGAGAACTCGCTGACCCACTGTGACAATTAGAGAGAGAAGGGCATATAAGGTTTGTTGCGACTTGCATGGTATTGTCCTCCTGCAGTAGGTGACCTTATCGAGGGTCAGCGTGGTGTCTCAGCTGCAGGTGTGAGACTTACATGGAAGCCATCTCGGCTAAGGAGGCGTAGACGAAGCCATATCCGATGGTAGCGATAATGAAACCGTAGATCAAGCCTGCTGTGCCTCCGTTTGTGAGAGCGAAAACAAAAGTGCTGCGACGGTCCGATTAGTGGGTATTGGCAATAGTTGGATGTGCACGCCTACGCAGCGTTGATCTCCCATGTACAGATCAAGGTGGCCCCAAAGCCTAAGATTGACACGAGATGAAAGTTCCTTCGCAGTTGTTGGGGTCGCCCAATGACGAGCATGTCATGCCTGTCGACGTCGGTGCCCTTCCATTTCTCCTTGACTTCGGGCGTATGGGCAGTGTCCTCGAAGACCTGAACTGGAACACGATCCTTCGCCATTATGGTTCAGGAGCCGCAGAGCAACGGGGCGGAAGAGAAAAAAGTCGGCAGGTGAACCAAACTGGTGGGTTCACACGCGGAAGGGCGGCTTATGAGAAGAGAGTTTGCACAGCGTGACCCCATGGCTTAACAAATGAGGTGGCGACATCCAAGGCCAGGGTTGTGGTTACACGCGAGCTGATACGGGCCGTCAAGAGGCTGTCGCGAATGCACTCGGATCACACGCCAAGCACGTGAGGGAGCCTGCCATGGCAGCCTACTGGCCGAGCATGGCAGTCCCCCGCGCCTCCCGTGCGGGTTCAGCAGCCGGACAAGGGCGCCCATCAGGCTTGTCGGGGGCGCGGAACGCGGTACGGGCCAGCGACCCCAGCCAGAAGCGCCGCCTATGCCTTGTCTGGCTGTCGTCTCCTCCCGTTGCTAGGCGCGCTTTGACGATTGGGTCGAGGCGGATGAAGCGGACGAAGCGCACGGCCGTGATTCCTTTTGAACGACACCCAAGAACAGGAGGAGCACGAGGGTGGTGGTGATGCTCATTTGCCGTGTCGACCGACGACCACTCGTGTGACAAAGGCCGGCCGACTCGAAGGTGGGCGGGAAGATGAGTGCGATACCCGCGCCATGCCAGCTGTGTGCGAGGGGTGGCACAGGCGCAGACGAGTTGGATCCCACGCTCGAGCAGTCGACGATCCTTGCGCTGCCCAATTGTGATGTCGAAGGGCTTCGCGGCACAGTCTTCGACCCAGAGCTGTGGGATCGTGGTACTTGTAGCGACGAGTCCCAGTGCCGCTCCTTGATCTCGACCGAGACGGTTTCTCCACACTCCATGTCGTTCCTCGGCCGGTCTCGCTCGTCGTCGTCGTCGTCGGTGAAGCTGCCCTAACCCTTTGATGGCGGGACACAGCGCGCGGCGTGCCAACATCTCCCCCCCGGCGGCCGGGAACACGCCGTTTGACCATAGCGGATGGATCGTGATAGCGAACGCGCTTGGGATGATTCTGGCCCTCATCGCCCTGGCGGTCCGCATGTACATTCGCAAAAGCATCTCGCCGCCGTGCAAGAGCGACGACGTCTTCGCCTGGGTGGCTACGGTAAGTGCTGTCGTGTCACCGATGGACAGCCGCGCGCTAATGTCGCTCAGGGCGTCGCTTTTGTCCAGACGAGCCTGGTGTTTTGGCAAATCGACGTGGGCTTTGGCCGCACGATACACGACCTGGCCGTTTTCAACGTCGAGAAGGTGCAAAGGGTGTGTCGCCCCTGCCCGCCGCGCCCGCCCGCGCCTGCCCGCCCGTCACCACCACCACCACCACCACTAACGCCGCTAGATCCGCTACGCCAACGACGTCCTCTACCTGCTCATCATCTATCTCACAAAATGTAGTATGATATTCCTGCTGCATCGCATCACCCCCGATGCCAAACAGCAGCAGTTTCTCGCCGTCGGCCTCGGCGGCTGCGCCCTCTTTGCCCTCGTCTCCGTCGTCCTCTCGCTGACCAGGTGCGACACGTCGAGTCCTTGGATACAGTATGGGGCCGACTGCGGCGCCCTCGTAAGTCGCTCCACCCACGTCTGGAACACTCGTCTAAGCGTGCCAGTTTGCGAAATGGCGCGCGGTTGCCGCCTTCGATGTCTTTTCCGAGATTGTTGTCTTTTCGATACCCCTTACCTTCCTATTTGGCCTGCAGATGAAGCTCGACCAGAAGCTCAAGGTTGTCATGGCCTTTGCTCTGCGCCTCCCGTGAGTCTGAGCGAGAAGGCTGTCCGCTATCGTGCCTGACGTCTCGTAGCGTTGTCGTTTTCGCCTTGTTTCGTCTGTACTCGCTCCAGAAGGAGATCGACTCGGACGACCCCACTCTTGCCGGCGCCCTCGTCTACGTCTGGCAGCAGAGCGAAATGCACTACTCGCTCATTGCCGCCACTCTCCCCTGTGTGACGCCCTTCCTCTCCAGCGTCAACACACACTTTGGCGCCCTCGAGCTGCAGTCCATAGCCGGGTCCCATGCGCACAGCTCCCCGAGCACCTCTCGCAAACGGTCCAATGCCGGCCTCATGAACCCGGCCGAAGGCGTCGACGAGGGAGAAAGCGAAGCCGAGTTGGTACGTGATACTGCGGGCGAAGACGTCATCCAGCCTGTTCGGAAGAGTCCGCTCATGCGAAGGAGGTCGGCTAACCGCGGCCTAGCGACTGAAGCTTAGCAAGTATAGAGTCGATGTCTTTAGTCGCAGAACGAGAAGCATGGACAGCGGGGACAGTACTCATGTAATGACTCAATATCGGGATTAGCAAGGCGTTTGGAGAAACTGGCTCTTGGAAAAACCTCGGTTCGGGCGTCATCGTGACAGGTACAGGGACCAATGGGTTGAATTATCGTGTAGAGGAAAGCACCCTACGCGGTGCATAGGAGTCCTACAGCGTGCTCTTCGATCGCTGTGTGCATTTCTGCCCCGGGTTGACAATTTCGGAAGAGAAGACTTTGCCTCACTGTTCCATCTAATGAGTGCTCATCTTATCAATAAGTATTGAAACTTGCTCTCCAGAGAATCGCATGTACCCGGCCCACAGGTGTACGCCACTGGCCACAGCCGTCGTCGCGTCGATGCACCTCTACCCGCTCCACGTTCCTAACTGTCGTCGCCAAAATCTGCTCGATGCCATGAAAGCGCATACAAATTTCCTTGAATTGAACCCAGATCAAAGGAGCAATGTACTCGAGGGCAAATACACCTCAATATCACTTAGGCAGTGTCATACGCAAATGCACCATATCGCCGCCGAATTCCGGTTGCTCGCCCGGCCAAGGCATGACATCCCCGTCGAGCAAAATAATAGGTAAATCCCTAACTATACGTCTCTCCGAGCTAGATTTGATTGAATAGATAGTCTTTGCTCTTGCTTCGAGAGAGTCTTAGAGGCAGTGCACGCTCCAAACATAGTCAATGTCTTCGCATTACAACTACCATCCAACCCAGATGCTGCGAAAGCTCGGCCTAACTACTGGGATAATCAAACACAGGGTCGACCGCGAGCTCCGCACTGGTGTCAAATTTTGCGTCAACCCTCCGAGTCTCCCTTCAGCTGTTTTATAAAATCTATAGACAATACATCTAGACTCTCCAAGTAAAGGTGACCCTCGCTATAGACCACTTACTCTCGAGATTGGTTATCCATTTTTCATTCGGGGCCGTCGCGCACGTCTTCCTTTTCGATGGTTTTTGTATTCAAACATCTTTACAAAACAGCATGAGCTTGACCTAATGGACTCTGAACTCCACGATTGCAAGAATTCAGTATTGCAAGAATTCAGTATTGGTTCTAAAAGAGGCAAACGCTGCTTCTGCTTCGTCGAATCGAATAAGGCGCAATGAACACCGCGCATCGCCATGCTCAGTACCGAACATGCGGTGAGTGCTCTCCATTGGACTTCATACATGAGCTACATAATAAATGCCAGGAGAAAGAGCAAGAACTTGCGATAATACTCGTGGTCGTTTGAACTAGATAAGCGTTGATATCAGACCATCATATACCAACATAAAAGTCCGGCACAGCTACCGTATCGAGTCCAAGTTTATGTCAAGAAGTTCTAATAGACCCTGCGGTAGCATTTAAGGCATCCACGCAGATAAGTCAAGAGTTTCTCTTTTCGACTTGATCGTAGATGCGTTCAGGTGTGGGGCTCGATGTGAGTATCCCCCAAAAGTAGCAGCAACATCAGATACGTGCCGGAAGCCTCCATTGGCCAGCATCGTTTCAGTGAACATATTATTGGTACTATATTAATATGAGGGTAGTGCGTGGGGGAGAGATATATGCAGCCCTGAAAGAAGATATCTATTGGCAAGGCATCATTAGAGAGTTCAAGTAAGTTATGTCAGTATAAATTCAATGCGTTTGGGAATTTGCTTAAATGTTTGATGTACTTGGTACAGAAAAATAGAGATGTACATTGAATGATATAAATATTAAATTCAAGTAACAAAGAAGCATCTGTTGGTGAGGAATGGTGCTTGGGGCGATGATGAGATGGGTGTGGTAGGAAATCTTTTCGTCCCATGGAAAACATACCGAGGTGTCGGTAGTTCTGGATACCTATCTCAAATATGCCGCTGCATGAATACATACTAGTACACAGATAAGTGTAATCGACGAAATGTATACGATGAAGGAGATGACTTGTAAAAGTTGGGAGTCTATAATGATACGTGCGAGAAGGGTGATTGACCAAGCCACGAGCCTTACCTTGCTTATCAATACCATTGCTTAGGTGTCATTGCAGACCATCAGATAGCGCTAGACGCCTAGAACTTTTACCCCAGCGGATTAGGTCATTCTGACAACGACTTTGCCTTGCGTGTGGCCGCTCATCAGTTTTGCGTACGCCTAATTGGGCATCAGCGGAGTCCGGGGAAATATAACAAGGAAGCTCACCTTTTGAGCATCTTCCAAATTGACCAAAGTGCCAACGTGGACTCTTAGCTTGTTGGCCATGACCAATTCGCGCAATTGGGCGAGTCTCTCGGGGCTAGAGATACCAGTGACTTGGGCGTAAGCTCTGGGCACACCGCCAAGAATACGCGGCCATAGCATATTTGTAGCCATTTCTGAGATGGTTTGAAGCATTGCCGAGTAGGTATACCTGGAAGCTCGTGGTCCTACAGTGACATAGCTCCCAGTTTCCACCAAAAACCCCGGGGAGTTGTTGAAGATGTCTTGTATGCCAGTGGCATCGATCACGACACTGAAACGACTGGACGAGTATTTGCTCGTCAAGTATCTGTGAACAGGTTCATTGACGGTATAATCGACAACCTAGCAAAATTAGTGAGAGTGATCATTTCCGAAGTAAAGCATACCTCATCACATCCAAGATCTTCCAACCATCTAATGTTGTCGCTAGAACAGACAGCGACAACCTTTCCAGTCTCACCAACAGCGTTGCGGCACATTTGAATGACAAGATGACCAATTCCACCGCTTGCGCCGTTGATGAGCACACTTTCGCCACGTTTAAGCCGCGCAGCTTGCATCAGTTCAAGTGCAGTGGCACCTGCAATACCTAATCCCGCAGTTTCCGCTGGATTGGCCCCGTGTGGTATTTCCATGACTGATGAGTGATCGACCACTATGTTTTCAGCGAGTGCGCCACACGTGGATTTGAGATGCTGCCCAACTGGTATCGAACCGAAGACGTTCATGCCTGGCTGGAAATTCCTATCCGGTGGAACATCCTGTCCGCATTCTAGTACGATACCGGCGAAGTCCATCTCCGGTATGGCGGGCGAGTTGCGGAAGAAAAAAGGCACGAGATGCATCATAATGCTCCCGCCTGGATTCAGCGCACAGTGGGTGACCTGGATCAATACTTGAGTCGACGAAGATAAAGTCGGAATTGGCAATCTGGAAAGCGACAGCACAGATGAAGGGTCACCACGTCGTGCGTGCACCCACGCTCGCATGGACTTTTTGCTCGACGACATGCTGGATTTTAATCGCAACCCGCTCGGCGAGTATGCTGGTGAAGAGCTCGAGAACGACCAACTGATAGTACAGGCAAAGATGTTTATTTTTTCAATTATGCGAAAGGACACGTTGAAGCTGTACTGTGTCTGTTATCATGAGACCTTGGTGGAAGCCTACTAGGCTGCTATTGGCGAGGTAACAGGAGAGCTGAGAACGCGGCTGAGCCGTCGCGAGCGAAGGCCGCTCAGTGTAGCTTAGTGCGAATTTAGTGACTCCTGGCCTCTCTTGCAATGATCGACATTCATAGGCGTTACGCGATAGCGTGCACGTCGCCTCAGGGTTTGTTGACCATTTGTTGTTGTTGGAAGTACCTAGTTTGGTGGGTCTAGTGTTCGCCTTAACTTATATAAAGCCTACTACACCTTGTATGAAACAGTTTCGTGCTCGTTTGAGAGTCCTGTGAACATTGAATGCGGAAATGGTGAATTGTCGCAAAAGCAACAACTTCGGATGAATAAGGATCTCCGAGGCTCTGAAGGAAAGCGCAGGACGACGTTCTATCACGTGATCACTCTCTCAGGCTTACTTTGCAAGGTTCAGGGCAGAAACTTCCTATCAAACCCTGGGCTTGGCCCATAGTATGCGCATATTGGTAGGATGACCACCATGCCCACATCAGAGACTGTCGTTGTGAGACTTTTGGAGAGGTTCGCGGGACTCGTTTAGTATATACCAGCTCTCCTTTAACGATTGCGATGGCATCAACCCCTAACTAATCGCTTTAATAGGGTTTAACGAGTGTCACATGTATCTGATCAGTGACAGCACTAGGAACGCCCCACGCGTTGGTGCAATCCACGGTGCAAGGGTAAGCTGGGTTATGTCAACGGCGCCATGGCTCTGCAAGGCTGAAGTATCCACAAGCGCGTTTTGGCGTTGGAGGTATTCCCAACTCGAGGTCGAGGACTTTGAACCATTCCATGGCGCTTCTTGATCAAACGAGCGCGACTCAGCCGGCCTTGGAGAAACTGGTCATGTGGACCTAGTTATTCGGTATGTTTTTGTCTTTCGACCAATCTGGGCAACCGCAGTGCCCTTGTTGCTGGCGATGCGGTAAGCAGTCGTTGTTCGCTGATGAAAAACCCACCAGCTATTGTTTTGCTGATGCTCGACGGAAACATACAAGCGAGCCCAGGCCATTGAAGTATATATCCAGGCAAATCATCGTGGGAGGATGCACGCGTCAAGCAGGGTTCATATTTGCGCAACTTTGGTACGACGTGCCCAGGGCGCCTCAACCATCAAATGGCGACTCGGCGGCCACGTTTGCAGTCAAATATTTGCATCAGCAGCGCACCAAGTGAACAAAGTTGCACAAGAAGGAGTGATAAGCTTAACTTAGCGCTGACGGCGCGTCCCCGCTTTGTCCGAAGGCCAAGATATCCGTGGGGCCGTCCGCTAGCCGCCACTTCTCGGGCAAACCCAGGGTCTCCATCGTCAGGAACCGATGCAGCAGTCTTCTCGTTGTTCGAGCCCACGGCGAGGCTATTGCTGTTCGCCGCCTCTTGGACCCCAGGCTATCGTCGACACTGGCTGGGACAAAGCATCCAAGGAGAAGCAATCAATCAATCAATTCATGTCCGAACGAGCATGCGCTGACTGTGTCCATGCTTGCACCGGTAAAATTATACTCATGCGCATCATCAGCATGGTGACAGGAAGCATTTCGCTAGCCCATGCACTCGTTCTGCCGTGTCCAGCAACCACTGGCGGACCCTCCGCCGATCATATCGGTGTTTGACCCTCGCGACGGCAACTTGCCGCTTGAAAGTTTCGGCTGACTGTGCTCGAAGCTTACCTACCTGGCAACGTTCCTCTGCTTTGATTTGCTGCCATCTGACATCTGCATGATAGAATACCAATCTGCACGGCTGGAGCTGGACTCCGTTTCTCCCCACCAGAGCGCTCCGAGTCTCCAAAGCCGACGGGTCTTAGGCCATGATCCCAACGACGAATTGGTTGGAAACTCTCTGGAACCCCATTACTTCTCGCTACCAGAGCCAGAGGCCCGAATGTTCACCCTTAAGTGGACGCATCGCACCCATGCAAGCATCGGTACCCGAGTCGGGAATCCACGTGTGGCTGGGCATCGGCCTTCATGGGGGAGCTGATTGGTGGGCGCGCCGATACGAGGATCGGTACCCGAGTCGGGATCCCTATGTGGCTGGGCATCAGCCTTCTGGGGAGCTGACTGCAAGCCCTGTCGTCCCGCACAGCGGGTGAAACAAATCCAACGATTGCCCGATGTTGGTTGACGCTTTGACCGAAAGCCGGGTGGGGAAGGGAGCAGCATATAATAAGTGCTGGCCAACGTGGGCATACAAGTATCAGCGACATCCTCGTCCCGAGCCTTGCTGTGGTCGTCACACACTTCTCCAGATATCGACTTCGTCGCCAAGCATCGTGTGTGATACTCCTGTCTACCATGGCTTCGCATGATGTCGAGCTGGTGCCTGGCACCGAGGTTATGTCGGAGACGGGCAAGGCAAAGAAGGCTCTCATTCCACATCCGTCGAATGACCCCCAGGATCCGCTGAACTGGTCGACGCCGTACAAGCGTGAGTGTTTTCAATTCTCTCAGGATACACAAGGTATTGACCTCGAGCAGTCATGGTTATGGCTAGCCAGTGGCTCTTCACATGGATCTCCGTGACTGGAGCTCTCTCCATCGCGCCCATGTTCCCCTTGCTGGGCCAGGAATTTCATCTCACCAACAACCAGCTCTCGATGCTGACTGGCATCACCGTCATCACGCTCGGTTTCGCCAACTTCATCATCGTGCCACTCAGCAACATCTTCGGCCGCCGCGCCGTCAGCCTGGTGTTCTCAGTCCTCATCATGTTGACGTGCATCTGGGAGGCCCTGGCTACGTCGCATAAAAGTCTCCTCGCCGCGCGAGCACTGAATGGTCTGGTCTGCGCAACCAGCGAATCAATTCCGGTGCAGATGATCGCTGATGTGTTTTTCCTCCACGAGCGCGGTCTGTGGACTGGTGTGTACTTGTGAGTCTTGACATTTGACATTCGAGTCCGCGAAGATGCGACACTGACGCCCGACAGCACTGGTTACTTCCTCGGAGCTTTCCTCGGCCCTGTCATGAGTGGATCCATTGCTGGCCACCACGGTTGGAAGTCGTTCTTTTGGCTCGAGACTGGCCTCTCTGCTTTCGCCATATTCCTCATCGCTCTGACCTTTCCCGAAACCAAGTACCATCGCAACAATGGTAACAAGACTGTCGCCTCGCCACACGCCGGCAACGTTGAGGCTGGCATTGATGGTGGCCAGGCTGAAAAGGTACCGACTCAGACTCAAGGTGGTCTCGATTCAGAGACCAGTTCGCTATCGCCCCCTGTCGGCCACGGTCGCCCATCTATGCAGCAGTTCATGCCCTTCCAGAAGGCAGACTCTCGGTGGAAGATGTTTGTCATTCGCGACATCTGGACACCCATCAAGGTCTTCTTCAACCCCACCATTTTCTGGGCAGGTCTCATGCTTGCCGGACCCGCCGACTTGGTGCTTTTCTTCAACATGAGCGAATCCGTTATCTTCGCTGCGCCACCGTACCTTTTCACGCCATCACAGGTCGGCTACACGAACTTTGCCTTCGTGGTTGGCGCACTGATCGGCCTCGCCACCGCCGGCCCGTTCTCCGACTGGGTCGCCGCCCGGGCAACCCGCAAGAATAACAATATCCGCGAGGCTGAGATGCGCCTGCCCGCTCTCTGGCCCTACATGATCGTCACAATATTGTCGCTCATCCTCGGCGGCTACGGGTATCAGCATCAATGGGCGTGGGGACACATCATCGTCTGGGGTTATGGTTTGGCCGGTCTCTCTGTCACTACCGTGCCAACCATCGCCATTGCCTACGCTATCGATTGCTACAAGCCCATCTCAGGCGAGATCATGGTTGTGGCTACCGTTTGCAAAAACTTTATTGGCTTCAGCTACAGCTACTGGATCTTCGACCTGGCACACACGGCCAAGGACGGCTGGATCACAGTGGCCATGGTCATATTTGCATGCGCTGTCGGCCCTGCACTGTTCGCCATCCCGCTATACTATGGCTTGGGCAAGAAGATCCGAAAGTGGACCAAGAACTCAGATCTCCACCGCATGGAAGACCTCATCTGAATGACTGTTGAAGGTGTATGAATGGATGTGTTGACGTAAAACTCTGAATTGGCGTTGCTAGATACCATGGGAAGATTGCGTGTCGTTGACTCAACAATGTTAGTAGATTGACAAGATCTTTTCATCATAGTTAGATATTAGTAGCATAATAGTCACACTAGAAAAATCATATATCACACATAATGGCTTTAGTACCAACCCTTACTTAGAGTGTGTCAAGGAGCGTGTTCCCGAGCAGACATTGAAACGGAAGGAGCTCTGTCTCAACGGAGGATTTGGTTGGAAGATACGGAGCTCCGTACGTTCAGAACTCAACTCCTTCCGTTTCGAAGCCTGGTCATGAATCCTGTTGTCAATTTGTGCGAAACGATTTATAATCGACCCCGCCGATATCTAGCCAATCCATTAATAACACAACGGAGGGGGGGTTGGGTGCACGGGGCGTAAATAGTCCCGATGTCCAAATTACTTCATGATTGGCTGACATACATGACACAACACCCCCCCCCCCCACATCACCACCTTGGACAACCCCATCAAAACAGCATCAGAATACTGCTCAGGACACCAGAAAGATCTATTCCTCCAGCTTTGCAAGCCT